>PVHY01002741.1:43180-120496 GCA_004024945.1 Uropsilus gracilis
CTGGTATAAAAGCCATGCACCACCACGGCCGGTTTGGAGCCATTCTTGAAGTTCAGTTTGTGTATGTGAACAGTTGGGGTTCTATTAGGAAGAACAAGGTGGAGATGGATACTGGACCAGACCCTAGGCATCTATGCATATACATTCCACTCTGGGCTCCAGTGTTCCAGTGAGCTACAGGTAACACTGTGGCCAATTGTGTCTGAGGATTTGTCATTCTGACAAAAGCAGAACAGTATCTTTTAAATTTCTTTGTATAACTCTTCCTCAGCTAGGAGCTGCTGTGGCTCACTGCTGCTGACTAGATTCACCAGAAAATAATACATTGCTTATGGATAGGCCAGGAAGACATCAAAACTCCAAGCCTGGTTTCTACTGACTAGGCATCACTTTTGCATCATCACACAATTAAAAAGCCCTAACAAACTGGGATACAAATACAAACTGGGACTGTTTGTATTTGTAGCCACGATATTCACAATATTTGGGTAAGCAGTCCTTGAAAAGATTTCTTCCAAAGGGGAAAAAAAAATCCTCTGAATTTAGGAACCAAAGCAGCAAAATAGATGACATTGTTTAACTGTTAAGACTATTTCAAATTTTTGTGTAAAGTTGCCCCCCCCCCCAACTAAGTAGTTCTGGTGTGGCTGCTATTTAATTCCTTCAGGTCTTCATTTCTACACCTAGATGTGTGAATAACAGTACCTACCCTGCCATGACAACGTATATGAAAGAGTGTTATAAAGTGTAAAATAACAGAAGAGAGAAGTATCACCAGGGTCTCACTGTCCAAGCAAAGAAACTATGGGAACAAAGACACTTCCTCTGACAATGTTCAGGCCATTGATAATAAAGGTGTCTGCCATAATCCGAACTATGTGCTACAGAGCAGTGTATTCACGTGGTGATTTGGACTTGCTCTTCTTGAAGTCTCTCTCTCTCTCTCTTTCGCTCTTTTCATTTTATATAAGCTTCTTGAATTTTTGTATCTCAGTTATCTTTACTAGAAAGAAAGCAAAGGCCACCTGAATGAATTGTTCTTTTTGTCACTTGTAAATTCATAAGCCCAGTGAGAAGATTATGGGAGTATCTTGGTGAAGGTGAATGCTTTTAAGATGAAGAGAAAAGAAAATAGTGAGAAGGGGGGAGAGATCCATGGATGCTATCTATGAACATCTGAAACTCCTTAGTTGAATCCCAAGGAAGAAGCAGGCCTCACACTGGGTGATAGAACTTAAGAGAACAACATCCCAGCAAGAAATAAGAGTCAGCAAACCTCTGGGACCACCGACAGCTAGAGTAAGTTCTGGAATGATCTCGTAGGTTGCCCAGGAAGTCCCAATGATAGCAGGAAGATCAATGTTAAATCAGGAAGGTCCTGGGCAAATAAAGATGAGCTGATGACTGTAGAAAGAGCTAACTTGCAGCTGTAAGAAGTTAGATAAGAAGACTGTCTCTTGCTCTGTGGACACTATGTGTATTTCTCCAACTGAGAGTGACTTATGGAGGGAGAGCCGTGATTAAATGGTTTGGGACACTTTCAGTTGCTGCAAAGGAAACAAAGAAAGTAGTGCTTTTTGCATAGCACCAGTCAGGCTGTGTATGTCATGTCTCATGCATTGGCTAAAGAGATCCATGATTCCTTATGGAGACTTGGGGACAGACAGGAATTCAGAACTTTGTAGATTTAGATCCTATACTTCTAATACACCAATAGTGATGGAAACCAGAGTTGCTGCGATTAAAAAAAGAAAGAGCTTATGATTATGATATGTGTCCTTTTATACATAGTAGCTCTAAAACAGTATCCCACAATCAGACATATTGATATTTCTATAGAAATGTTTTTTTAATATTTACATCACATGAACTAAAGAACAATAAATAGGCATATGCCAGATCAGGTCAGGTTATGTAGTCATGAGATCAAGTTCATTTAAGTTTTGCCACCAAGTATGTTTCAATTTTCAGAAAATTCAAGATCATTTATGTATTTATAAATATTCATAAATAAAGTGACAGGACATCAATTTATTATAGTGTTAGGTCAAGGGTAAAATCTATATCATATTTTTCAGTATCGACTTAAAATTCTGAAAAATTAATGAACATATGATGCTACTTGATTTATCACAGAATTTATTGGAAATAATAATGCTCTTAGGTTACAAGTTAAATGATATATGTGACATTCAAATGTCCTATTTACACATTATAGATTTTTATCCAGACAACTAAGGTGCAATTATCACAATTTAAAATAGTTTTCTATAAAGGTCAATTGAAATGCTTCACTGTTTTGACCCGATAATGAAGAAGTGAGATATTTTACCTTGAGTGATACTGAGCACATTGTAAAAACCACAGGATTTTTGGCCAAGAAAGCATTGTTTAATGCCTCAGTGGAAACAAAGTCAAGGATGTGCATTTACAAACTGCATCAGGGCTCAAGGAGAAATAATAATAACAATGAAGATGATGATGAGAATGACGGTGATAATAGTGATGTGTTTGTTGCTAAACCAGAAGGTTCAGTCATTGTGGGTGTGCTGAATTATGTGAAAGCATGGTCATTCTGTCCTGTCTCAAAAATCATGATTTTCAGGGCCTGCAACGCTGTGCCAAAGACGTCTACCATCTCTTGAACTTTGATGATTTCATTATTATTCTTTAGAAAGTAGCCTAAGATCTAATTTATCCAGAGCTTTGAAGGTAAGATTCAGTGTCTTGAATCCAATTTAGTTGTAGATCAATTATAAGGGAAAGAAGCACAGGCTCGTTAGTCATAATTTGTAGGTTTTCCCTTCCACAGGGAAAGCCTACAGAAAGAGAAGCTACCTGAGACATCTTACTTCTAATGAAGCCACGTAGAACATGGACCTAGATTGAACTCCATGCCCACACTGGCACTGATTTTATTTTGCTACATAACATGCAATTCATTTTCTAATTACACATGATGGTTTGTAAATCTTGACACTTTGGACAGGTTTTTTTCTTCATTTCCTGTGGTTTTCAAAACTGCAAAATCAATCTTCTTGTCAAACCATTCATACTGCCTTTTGAGATTTCTTTGGTGTCATTATTCAAGGCAGCCTTTCATTCCCATTCCTTCAATCTCAATATTCATGACAAACCCATTACATGCCCTGAAATCTAAAAGATTTATGTGTAGATGACACCATGCTTCTAACTATTGCAAATAAGGTTCCTTACCTCTTCCATGGTATCTCCTTAGAGAAGGAGCATATGAAGAAATGTAATAATGACTCTTTTTTTTTTTTCCTACTCAGCCTCTTTCAAATCTCCATAAAAATTATCTTCACACCAACTACACAGAAGGTTGTTTGGCCTGAGCTCTGGGCTTATAGTGCTCTTTTGACCTGCAGGCCACAGGCAGAGCCTGAAGGAGCCTACAATTGGAGAATTGCCAGCAACTAAATAATCAGCAACTGAGGCTATGTACATTTTCCTCATCCCTACTGATCAATTTTTGCATTCTTTTCTGCTTCTAAGCATTAGAGACTATGAAAACCCAAGGAATTTTTAATTCAATACTGTCCTTGCCTAATTTTCCCCAGGTTCCAGCACACACTAACCAGAAACAAAAATGACCAGAATGGTAGGACATCTATCTTACATGTTTAGTTGCCCTACTAAATGAAATAACTGATTTCTCTATGCCTGAAGTATGTAAGTTTATTTCTTTTTGTTGTCATCCTATAAGTAATTGCCCTATAGAATAAGAAATTGGAGAGAAATAGAAAGTCATGAAAATGAACTCATAATTTAGAGTAAATTACACAGATTTTGTTATTTCATGGTCTAAGCCCCAAACCATTCATGCTGTAGTTCAAGCTAAAACTTCTATGGGAGCTTCTTGTTCTTAAAAGTCTGCTTATTCCTAAAGATGTAATTACAAGTCAGAGATATTAGACTCATTTAATTTTTTTGTGTTAAAGTGACTCTGTCCTGTAATGGATAATACGATAATAATCCAATAAATGATGCCTATTTATTCTTTAAATCTGATCATGCTCCCCATGTAGTGGGATGAAACCAGTAGGAAGCAAGTGTGTAGACCATGGGAAGCACTTTGAGATCCTGGAGTCTAGGAAGAGAAACTGACAGAATTACCCTCTTTGTCACATCTCACCAGCTCATCCTGTACACTATTGATTCTGTGTATGTTTGAAAAGGAGACATTTTTCCTTTATCAGGGTTGCAACAAATGACCTCTTTTCTTTCCCACTGGGAGCCAACAATTTCCCCTAGAACTTCAGAAACTTTAAGTTCAGTCCTGCCCAAAGTCCTAATGAATAGTAAAATAATATTAAATGGTCAGCACCAGGAGCTACACCAAATATGAAATTATTAGTCTTCAGCTTATAAGTCAGCCTACTTATGATGAATTCATAAATAAAGTTACTTGAATTAGTTATGCTTTGAGTTTTTCCCTGCAAACACAGAACATTTGGTATTCTTTTTCTTTCTTCCACCACCTGTTACCTTGAAAATAAAATCAGGTCATCCATAAAAACCTGGGTTGCTATTTTAAGGTAAAATATTTGTTGCAAGAGTACATCAATACCAAAAAGCATATTTAATACAAAACCCCTAGGGAAATGAAGCACTTGAGAGGAACTCTACCAGGTACCTTTCACAGCAGTAAATTGTATTCAGGAGGTGATTGTTAAAGAACCAGGTGAACTGCCACAAAGAGACTCCTCAGGTACCATCTTCGATGGCACCCTGGGGCATCCCCTGATGATCAAGTCCAAGGAGCTCTGATTGTTGATCTCTACTCACACTCAAGTCAGTGGGAAATGCATCAGTTTTTTACCCCCAATATACAACATGGGTAATTCACTTGAAAAACTATGTCTTCAGATTCTGGTTCATATTAGAATTCACAGGCAAGTCAGGGCAAGAAACTTTGTTTTATTTGCTGGTGTATCCCAAGCATCTAGAACAATGCCTGGCATAAATATCCAACAAATAAATGAATGCTGACCAACACAAAGGATAAGTTGCACTCACCACAGGGAGGACTTTCAAGGTCACAGAAGATTATCACAGTAAAGAGGGATTTCTGAGTCCTAAATCTACCACTTCTAGCTTTGCTGGGTCTGGTAATTCCTGGCCTCTCCCTTCCTTTCTCTTTATAGAAAACAAAATGGAATGTTTCTTGGGTACAAGTCTATGTACAGAATTGCTACTTTCCTTTCCAGAGAAAGGAAACAGATCACATACAAAGGAAAACCTATCAGGTTGCCTTCAGATTTCTCTGAGGAGATACCCAAAGCAAGGAGGAACTGGAGTCATATATTCAAAAAACTCCAAGACATAAAAAATGTCAGCCCGGAATATTCTGCCCTGCAAAGATCTCATTCTTTTATAAAGGCAAAATAAGAACCTTTTCAGACACAGTCTTCAGAAATTTGCTGCCACTAAACTTCCACTTCAAGAAACTTTATGAGAAACATTAAGTTCCAAACCAACAGAAAACAGAGAACAAGCTGGGCACAGTGGCACGTGTCTATAAGCTTCACCCTATGAAGTGGCTAGGGCTAGGGATTGTGGTTTGAGTCCCACTCGGGGCAACATAGCAAGACCTAGTCCCAAAAAATAGCTGGGTGTGGTGGCGTGCACCTGTAATTCCAGCTACCTGGGAAGCTGAGGCTGGGGATTGCTTGAGTCTGTGGTACCCCAGGCAATGTAAGCCTGGTTCCACGGGCAAAAATAGCGAGACCTAGTCTCAAAGAAAAGAAAAAAGAGAACAAGGTGGTAAATAGAATCTCAAAATAACCACCAATAAGATAACCTCAGAATCTCAAGTGCACATAATCACCCTAAATGTTAACAGTCTAAATGCACCAATCAAAAGAAACAGTAGCACACTGGACCAAAAAACAAAATAAACAAAAAATACCCAGAATTTAACATTCTGCTACCTACAGGAAACACACCTGAACTCTAAAGATAAGAAGACTGAAAGTAAAGGGCTGAAAACAATCCTGAAAGCAAGTGGCCCCCAGAAGGCAGGAGTAACCTTGGCAGTAGCAGATAAAGTAGACTTAAGCTAAAAAAGGTGACAAGGGACAAAGGACACTACATAATGATAAAAGGGTTAGCACCCCAGAATAACATGGCAACTATTAACATATATTCACCAAATGAGGGAGCACCAAAATTCATCAGTTACTAACAGCACTGGAAACAGGCAATGGTGAAAATACATATGAGGTAGGCGATGTCAATACCCCACTCTCACCAAAGGACAGGTCAACAAGACAAAAACTACAAAAAGACACACAAGCTGTAAATGAAGATATAAACCATATGGATCTAATAGATAGCTATAGGACACTGCACCTACAAAGAAAGGAATACACTTTTTTTCAAGTGCACATGAATCATTCTCAAAAATCAACTGCATGTTAGGACATAAGCAAACATTAATAAATACACAAAGATTAAAATAATATCAACTTTTTTCTCTGGTCATAAAGGCATTAAACTAGAAATCAAGAATGAAAAGAAAGCAAGGAGAGTGTCCAATATACGGAAACTGAAATATAAGCTACTGAAAGACTACTGGGTAAATGAGGAAATTGGAGAAATTAAAACTTACTTTGAAACAAATGACAAAGATGATACAACATTCCAAAATGTACAGGACTCAGCAAAAGCAGTATTAACAGAAAGATTCATAGCAATGCAGGCTCATATCAAAAAGAGAGAAACAAACCAAAGAAATAACCTAATCTCCCAACTCAAAGAACTAGAAAAAGAGCAACAACAAAAAAATTCCAAAACCCAGCAGAAGACAATAAATAATAAAAATAAAAGCTGAAATGATCTAGAAATTAAAAAGACAATCCAGAAGATCAACAAAACCAAAAGCAGATTCTTTGAAAAAATTAAATAAAATTGATGACCCCCTAGCAAGGCTCACAAAGAAAAGAAGGGAGGACACTCAAATAAGCAGGATCACAAATGAAAGAGGAGAAATTACAACTGACACAGTAGAAATTCAAAAGATAATCAGAAATTACTATGAGTATCTATATGCAAACAAATACAATAACCTGGATGAGATGGACAAATTCTTAGACCTATACAGCCACACAAAATTAAACAAAGAAGAAATAGATGATTTAAACAGGCCAATCACAAGCAATGACATTGATGCAGTCATCAAGACTCTCTCTAAAAACAAACACCCAGGATCAGACAGTTTCACAAACAAATTCAACTAGACATTCGAAGTAGAAATAACTCCTGTACTACTAAGACTTTTCAAAAAAATTGAGAAAGAAAGAAAACTGCCAAACACATTATAGGTAGCAAGCATTATACTAATACCAAAACCAAACAAAGACAGCACAAAAAAAGAATACTATAGGACAATATCCCTATGAACACAGATGAAAAATTCAGGGAAATGCAAATCAAAACCACAGGGAGATTCCATTTTATGCCAGTAAAAATGGCCATATAAAAAAAAATGGTTAACAAGGGCTGGTGTGGATGTGGAGAAAAAGGAACATTCTTACACTAATGGTGGATGTGCAAACTGGTCCAACCACTATGGAAAGTTGTGTGGTGGACCCTCAAACTAATGAAAATGGAACTACCTTTTGACCCAGCAATTTCTCTTCTGGGAATCTATCCAAAGGAAACCAAAACACTTATACAAAAGGACACCTGTACTAATATGTTTGTTGCAGCACTATTTACATGCGAGGATATGGAAACAACCTAAATGCCCCCAAACAGAGGAATGGATGAAAAAGATGTGGTATATTTATACAATGGAGTATTATTCATCATTTAAAAAGAACAAATTTGAAGCATTTGTGATAATATGGATGGACCTGAAAGGAATTATATTGGTAGAAATGAGTCAGAAAGAAAAAGACAGAAATCAGATGGTCTCACTTATAGGTGGGATATAGGGTGAAAAAAAAAAACAACAAAAGATCAAGAGGAACAGTCAAACAAGCTAAAGCATACAGCTGCAGGGGTAGGGGGCTGGGGATTGGAAGACATCAGGGAGGGGCTGAACATGGAGGATCGGAATGACAGTCCACGGGTAACATGGTGGTGGGAGTACGATGATGTTAAATACATATATAAATTAATAAAAATAAAAAAAAACTGCTGCTTCATAGGACATGCATATTTACCATACTATGGTGTAGTCATTTGTTTTGACTATTTCTTCCAAGATCAATGCATACATTAGGCAATATAAGCATACAAAGAAAAAGGAACTTTGAACTTGAAGAAAATGCTTTCATGTTTAATCTTAAATTGTCGTCTTTATACCAACACAGTTATAAAATACCACTTTGGTATTTTTCAAAGGAATAACAAACAAAAGTGACAGAGTTCATGGAAATCATACTGTTCACCTATTAGGCTGTGAGCTCACTATATATATCTCCCTTTCTCCCTTTATAAACTCATGACCTAGCAAGAGATCTGAGGAACATTTGGTGCATAATATATGCTTAAGGTACTAATAAAATGAAATTGGTGAATACACAGTCCTAATAAAAGTCAGACAGAAAAAATATTGTACACCAATATGATTTAAATAAATTAAGAGTAAAGGGCTGATACAAGTCAACAGTTATAATTCAGTTTTTTTTTTAGGGAATGAACTGGCAAGAGTAGATGAGAATGCCTCAGAATAAGCTTGGAAAATAGGAGAGGCTGAAGCCAAAGGAGGTATGTGAGGGTATCCGGAGGAATTTCTGTAACATGTGGGTGCCAAGTTTGTGTTTGGCAGGTAGAGAAGTATTTTCTGGAAGTTTGATAAATAATGGAATTTGAGTGGCAGAACTGTGCTTGAAAATGTTTCTAATCCAATTCATCATTTTACAGATAAGAAAACTAAAGCCTATTAAGTGATTGGGAAGTTGGAACCTGATTCTAGCACACTTGCACTGCTCCTTCAACTCTTCCAATGGTCAGAATTGTATTTCCAAACAGAGCAGGGTGAAATGGAGGACAAACTCATCATTTGTATATTTAGTATGCATGTGTATAATCACATAATGTGAGCAGTTCCACATATTACATCATGAGAGAGTCATTTTCAGAAATCTTGATAATCTACAAGGTTAACCTCAGGTCACATAATGGAATATTTTCATTTCTTATCTAAGGTCTATTTGCAACTTTGACTGGGAATCCCAAGCAATTGCCCGACCACCCCTTAAGTTAGAAATCTAACTCTGTTGACATTGGTAAATGAGTCAGATAACTAAAAGTACAGTAGCCAAATCTGCCTAAAGCAAAACAGAACCCAAAAGTCTCTCAGCTTGCCTGTCGACACCACAAGGAGGGGGTAAGATTACTTGCAAAGTAAACTGTGACTCCTACTATTAACAAGCAGAGGGGCAACTCACAGGCAGTGGAAGCTGTTCTCACCTTCACACCAGAACCGGTGGAGGTGGACTGATTCCAAAACAGCCGTGGTTCTAGAAGGTCCCTTTGGAGGTTTCTTTTATTCCCAAATGAGAATTGACACTGAGACCCATTTTTTGAGTCATTTAACACACATGAGAAAGAGCGATTTTGTCCAAATCACAGACCAAAATGTGGAGATGCAAAGATGAATGATACTTGGACCTACTTCTCAGACAGCTATGATCCAGTTGATCATAAACCTCTCACTCTAATCTTGTAAGAAGAGCTTGCAAATGGTGCTCTGATGATCACCATGTTCAGGATAATTTGGATCCTTTCTGTAGCTAAAACATTCTCTTATTAATGGATATTTAGGAGTTTCTATAATAAAATAACACCCCCCCCCCTTGTGAACCAGTACTGAGGAACTGAAAAAAGAAGGGAATTATGGTAGGAAGAGGTGAGAATGAGTTGGGATGGGGGAGATCATTGCAATCTAAGTTCTCAAGGACATTACAATTCAGTCAAACCCTTGACAGGGGAATTTATTCTTGAAAATCTGAAACAAACTTCAACTGTCATTTCTCAAGTAAGAGAGAATTGAGTCAGTACATTTACCATCCTTGTAAAATCAACCTACAGGTGGGTCATACCCCCTGACAGAATGAGGCAACCTCCCCTTTCTGTTGTAGATAACCATGGGTCTATGAGGTAAAGAGGGGGCCCTGGTCATTATCTCTAGTTTGGAAATTTTAAACTCTTTAATAACTAATGAATAACTAGTTTATTTAATAACTAACTCTTGCTCCAGGTTTTTGAGAGGCAGACCATTTCGGTTTATCATTTAGGACCCAGAGTTTCGCAACCCCACTTTCCCATCAAATTGACTTATGCAATAGAAACCAAGAAACTTTCCTAAAATGCCATTTTCAATATGTCATTCCCACAGCTCAAAATCCTCAGTGTTTAAAACGTTCAAAGTGGTCAATAGGAAAAGACTAAAATTTCCACAATGTTAGAGAGTCAACCAAGATTTCAACTGCAGTGCCCACCTCTCAGTCACACATGTGCGTGGTGAGTCTACATGGAAATCTACATGGAAGGGGCCATGCACCTTCTCTCCACATCTTGCCTGCATGCTTCTTAACCCAATGAACATCCATCCCTTCTCTTTGTTTGCTTATTTATTCATTTGTTTATTTGTTTATTTATGTATTCATCATTTGTTGAATAGTGACTGTTTATGATGCTGTTGCTCAGTTCCAGAAATGTTACTTGGTTCTGGAATCTGTGAGACAAGCAAGGTCCTTACCGCAGGAACTCTCTGGGCTCTAGTTCTGGTAGGCGGGTGCTGCATAGAAGTGCAAAGCTTGTGAGACAGGTAATACTAGTATTGTCCAACCTAGCAAATTGGGAAGGATTCAATGAGGGAGTGACTGGGGGGGGCAGGAATGGGGGGGGTGGTTATTAATCTAAAATGTAAAAAATTAAGAGAATTTAACCAGTCAATAGTTTGTTCCATGAAGAAAGAACCATACGTAAAGCGTTCTGAGGCATGCCCAAATCCTGCATGTCTGAACTCAGTTTAAACTTCTTAGGTAGCTTTTTCTGACCTCTGAAGTGCTTTTCAAGAACGATTTCCTCCTTTGAATTCACTGACATTCTGACTGTGTGTCATTTTCCTAAACATTTGTCACAGTTGGTCCTAGGATGATGTTAACATTTATTCTTTATCTTTTCACCTGGATTTAATTATGCTTTAAAGTTCAGGCACTGTTTAGGAGCACCTGGCTTTTAGTAGAAGCTCAATATTATTAGTTAAATGCATACGTGCTTGAATGAATGAATGGTCTTGGTCAGTTAAGGTTGATTGCCTGGTCACTCAACTGAGCCTTAGCAGAGACTATTGCAGCAATACAGGAAACACTGTGTTATTTACCTTTATACACATAAGAGTCACTTCCATTCATCCCACTAAATGGAGCTTAACCCTAATTTATAACCTCTCCCCTAAAGAACCATGGAAATGGATGTGTGACCAGAATGTGTTATTTCTAATCATAGTGTCCTAGGAAGATTTTTCTTTATCTAATAGGTGTTAGGTTACAGAGGTTGCTCTCAAGAAAAATCTCAAAATGGAATGTGCTTAGGTCTGTTGGATACAAAATGTTCTTAGTGAAAGAGAAATCACTTTAGCTAGCCTCCAAGTAGAAGTCCTGCAAGAGGAAACTGCTAAAGGAATGGACAGTGAAATCCTTGCTAGCTAACCTTTTCCATCAATCAAAGCTTAAAATTAACATCCTAGGCCAGTCGGCAACAAATTCCCCTTGCCATGCTTCTATGTCTGCTAACATGTCCATCCCAATGCCTGCCAGCTGCTTCGTTTTTATTCCTCAACCTCCTTGCCCCCAACCTCTCAACTGTACACCAGGTTATATCATTTTCCTCCAAGAGAACTTCAAAATGAAACATACTGAGTTTCTGTTGGGTACAACAGAAACCATCTCAATGATTTTCTAGCACATACTTATATTTGAAAACAGACTATAATGTAGAGAATATACAAGCATCAGGACAAGGTGTACCCAGAGACAGCAAAGGAGAAATCAATTATTTGTGTCTCAGTCCCTATTCTCCGAGCTTTCCCATTTTCTGAATCTTTAATCCCATCTACCTGGATCTCTATGCCTAGACACCAAAGTACCAGAAAGGGGAGTGTTTTTCTCAATGTTAAGTAGCAATGTGATTTTTGCTGTGGGTGCCAAACCAGAAAATAGCCACAGAGTCAGTCATCAAGAAAAGTCCAAGGACAAAGAAGAGCGCAGTGTGGTTCGATCGATATTTTTAAGTACCTGCAAGTTGCATATTCTGCATTAGGCCCTAGAACTACACAGATAAATAAAAACATTGTATTTGATTTGACAGAGTTTGTGACCTAATGAGGGATTCAGACACTTGAGCATGTGGTCGCTGTATCACGCATGTTGTAACTGCTGAGAGACCAAGGGGCTAAGAAGGAAACCATCCCTCAGTCAGGCAGGGTAGAAGGTAGGTGGTCTATAGGGTTAAAAGTCATACAGAAATGAATATGCCAAGGTTGGAGTGATATAATCGTGTTGTCACATGACAACTAAAAAGTTCCACATAAAAAAAGACATCACCATGTTTCTGGAAAATATTTACTTAATTTCTTACCTAATGGATCATTTGAATATTTCACAGCACAAATGAAGCCTAGGAAAATATGGGATTTGATTATTTTGAGTAATCAAAATTAACAATGCAGATCCTAAAATTTGATCACAGCTTTTGTGATTTGTTTTTATCTGTAGAATTCATCGACATTACCACTGTTGACATTCTGGACTGGCTGATTCCAGTTGTAGGGTCATCCTGTGCATTGTAGGATGTTCAGCTTCTACCCACTTATGCCAGTAGCATCTGCTTCCCTCCCTCAAATATCAACAACAATATAAACCAATGCAATAAAAGTAAGTAAATAAATAATAAAATAGATGGATGGATAATATAATAACCTTCTAGATGGATAATATAATAACCTTGTTATTGGTTCATTTTTCCCTTAGATCTACTCAAGTGTTCCAAGAGGGTTCATATCCTTACAGGTTTAATGAGTGACCATCCAAAAGGAGAGCCATGCCAGGAACAAATAGCCAAATCATGAATTATACTAATTAATTAAATAAATATAAAGGGAAATGTACATACATGGAGTGATGGAGTGAGAAGATGTAATTGGAGATAGAATCTGTGTCCCTCTATACCTGCCCAGTCCCCACAGAGTATATCAAAAATATACCTACAGTATATGCATACAATTATTCAATATGCTATACAATTTTAAATGATAAAACAGGGGAAAAGTTCATTTATGAGTAAGTGTGAGTAGTTTGACCCTAGCCCAAGGCTAAAATTAACATGTTGAAAACATTTCTAATTTTCCCATAGATTCTCAGCTTTATTACTTTGCACACAAAGGGCAATTAGCTTAGAGAGCAGTTTCTGATATTTAAGCATTTTTCTTTTGTACATCTAACGAAATTGCATTTGGAATAATAGCCCTCTCTGAAGTCAATAGGTCTCTGGGAAAAAATTGTGCATGGCTGAAAACAATGGGGATGGTGTCCCACTCAGGACAAAGGAGTGAAGCCTAATGAAGTCTTTTATCTTCTCTATTAAATGGTCATGCAAATAAGTGGCTCAAATGAGTCAACCTTCTTGAAACTGATATGATTTCCTGGATGTCTCAAGAAAATATAAAGTCTTTAAATTCTGAGTTGAAACACTTAAGCACTAAACTAAAAGATATATTTAAATTCAGCTGTTCATTGTCTTCACAATTCTATTGCTTTCTCCCTTAATGTATTTTTTCCCTTTCACACATAATAAGCCTTAGTTATGAGGAAAAGAGACTGGCAGGAGAGACAACCAGGCCATTCAGAGTTTTTAACGGTCTCATCAGATAATCACAAAGCCTTGGTGCCGCTGAGGGAGCACCATTTGTAAGGGAGTTTGGGGGTTGGGGGAAGCATGATGACATGGCTGTAGCCATTGGGCCTGTGCTGAGATTCTGCCACAATCTTTTCAACCAATTCACTCAAACAATTGTTTCCTTTTTCCCTGAATCAGCTAATTATTTGCGTGGATGAGAAACAAGTGATTTCTTTGACCCATTGCTAAACTGAAGTTTGCATTTTACCCTACCTGTTTAATTCAACACTAAACTGGGATTCAGTTTGCGATACAAAATAGCTACACATCATGTTCTAGACCCACTGAATCATTGAAAGCTGATTTTGTACCTTCATAAATGTATGAGACATGTAAAAATAGTGTAAGGTAGATACCATTTTTTGAAAAATCCAAACAACTGCAGATTAATTCTTTCTCATTTATTTTCTTCCTCCTGTATGTGTGTGTATGTGTGAGAGAGACAAAAAGAGAAAGAGAGGGAGAGCCAGAGAGAGAGACAGAGAGATAGAGATATGATTATATTAATTCAGGAGTAGTTGGTTCTAGGCCATTTGCTTTTGTTCACAACCATCAGATGCGTTCCCAAGAGTTCCTAGTCCTTAGATTGCCTGGGATGTTCCATACTGAGTAATCCCTTGTGATATTTCCAATTTTTCCCTCTTTATCTGTCAAAGGATGAACACTAATGAGATGAATCCATGGAAAGAAAGTGGTACATATTCACCTGAGCTATCTAAACTGGTCCCAGCTCTCCATGATGCTGCATGCTACCTCTGGTACCTCCCTCACCCTTATAATCCATGCTTTTGCATATCGCAAAAGAATCACAAACATGCAAAATTTGCTTAAATACCTAGGAGAAAATTGGCAAAGAGGTATCATTGCCATGTCAGTCCAGATTGGTTTATTGATGGCAGTGGTGTGGCTTATTATGTTCAGGCTTCATGGAAATAAAACACTGGCTGACAAACAATGTCTGATGTGGGGAGTACACCAGGTATCTGCCCTTCTCCCCAATCTTAAGACATAGTCCAGGCTTTATGCATGGACTAAATAAGTGCATTGAAAAGGAACATTACCCAGGCAGTGAGAGAAAGCTTCTTCTCAAGCTGACTTAGAGAGCCTCCACCATCCAGAAAAGGGATCTAAACAAAACCCAAGAAGAACAGGTCTGCAATGAAATGGTTGAGTCAGAGCAGCAGAGTCCAGCTCTATAGAGATTCAAGTTCCCTCCACACTCCCATTCACTTCTCCTGTATTGCTCTAAACACTAGGGAGACAGCTATGCTAGAGAGTTTCCACGGTGATGAAAAAAGAAAGAAATGACTCCTGCCTCTTGAAATGGCCATCCACTCCACTGGTTCTTGTGGTTCATACTTGCCTCAGGCAGTCCTGGAAAACACTGGTCTCATCTTGAGCCCATATCCACTGTGCCTCAAGGGCATTGTTCGTCCTTCTAGACATCATGCCCCTTTCAAATAAGGAAGTCTATGACTTCACTCTGTGTTTATTCAGGTGTTTCTATTTAATAGTAGTATTTTGTTTCAGCTAGATTGGGGGTCATGGGTGACCTCATTTCTGTGACTTCTCTCTTTTAGTTTTGTTCCCTGGAAAATATTTTGATTCCTTTTGCTTTTCAATTTTAGCCCACAGTTCTCATTTTAATTCTATCTCTTCCTCCTCCTCCTTCAAGCCCCACCCGCTCACTCTTAGTCTTCATCATCATGCCATCTCCTATTTTAAAAAAGCATCTTTTATTGCAATGATCCCTATAAATAGCATAACATCAAGCACACACATCCTTGCTGTGGGTTTCTTATACTCATTTGCTGCAAGTCTGATGAGCTGGGTATCCCTTCTTTTTCACTTGTAGAGTGAAACATGGCAGCATCCGGGACACCTGGCCTCTCCCACTTAGAAGCAGTGTGACTAAGGGCAGATCAACCTGTTTTTTCACCTACAAAAAGAGGTAATTTTTTTCTTCTCCTTCTGCTTCAAATTTTATTTTACAAGCACCAAATAAAGAAAAATGTCCATGAAATCTCTTTGTTATATACAAATTGTTAAGTAAATGCTGTTTTATCATTGCTATCTTTTTGCAGATCTGTTTGCCTTATTATAAGATGCTAATTATAACCAGAGGATCTGATTGTCCTTTATAGCACTGGGTCAAAGAAATTAACACTCATCGCAAGTAACTTTTATTCATTTTGAATCCATCAAATGGCACCTGATTTCCTGACATCAACCAAAGGCCAACATATTCAAGAGGGAGACGCTACAGAGGTCCCTTCATGAGTCAAAGAAGTAACATCACCCTCCTCAGTATGCACCTACATTACTCAGACTTTGGTGTTTGCTATCCATACATTTCTTTAGGTGTGGTTTGGAAATTTCCAGATCCCTTCCAGCTTGCTGTAGATAAAATTATATAGGAAACATGTGCTTCCAGGACAGGGATTTCTGTTTTGACAGCCTTGTATTAGTATCTTAGTTCAAACACCTTCAGCTCTGTATCTGTTAACCTACTAAAGATAACCAGTGCTCTAGTTTAATAAAATGATAAATTGCATTTAAGCTGTGCTATGCTGCTTGAGAGCACTTCCCTTAAAATTTCCTCCTTGCTTATATTAAAAAATGAATGCATTGAAAAGGCAATGAATACTAATGTGATGTTTTAGGAGCTCAGACCTAACCAAAAATCTCAAATATTACATAAAACAATTAATTCATATCTTCAATGTAGCAGTTTCCCACCAACTATGGGAATTTGACTTCTGAAAATCCCCATGGTACAAGAATTCATAAGAAATAAAGTGTCATATAGTAAAAAAACAAAAAAAGGATTAGCAGAGCTGGGGTTCATGGTAAAAATTGTAGAGGTTCTTTAAAATATATTTCTGTCAATCTCAATGAAATGATAAAAGCAGCAGTATACTATAAAGACATCATCAGTGAGATGATGATAAAGATTTCATTGTTTTTTTCTCTCCCCCAGTAGGGAGCTGGTAGTTGGGTACAAAGGTGTTGCTGAGAAGAGAGTCAGTGCTACCCATGGGCTTTACTGGAAGACTAAGGAATGGGGTTCCATGGGGTGGACGATAGACCAGTTGTCTTTTAACTCCCATCAGGTTGCATGAAACCATGAGCAAATTTCAAAATGGTATGTTAAAGTGATAAACTAAGACTAGGGAAATTTACCACAATAGGTCAATTAATGACATGTGGATGTGTGGCGGGAACATGGGCAAACTATCAAAGCTGAATATAGATCCTATCAAGGAGCTAAGGAAGAAGAGGGAAAAGCAAGACAAGTAATAGTTCAGAGCAGAGAAGTCAGAGAAAAGGCAGTAATATCGCAATGTTTGTGCATATTGGGTACACTATTTTGTAGACAAGTCAGGTCCACCTAAGACATAGGGAAGCATGAGATGTGGCTCATTATTATCATAACCAATTATTCTTAATAAATAAAATTCACAATTTAGACACATGGGAAATTTTTTTCTTCCAGTTAGCATAAAAAAGAAAAATAAATGTATACTAGACTGTTGACCAAGAACTTGAGATAGGGGATGATTACTACTACATTTAAAGACTTCTATTTTCTTTCATAGAATTTGTCTCATGTTTCATGTCAGTTATTCTCCAATTTGGTCAAGGCAAAATGGTTCAAAGATGAATTGACTTCAAAGAAACTTAAATTTAGGTTTGATTTTTGACCCACTGTTCTACATCTGAGAAAAAGATATTTCCTTGAATAGCCTTGATGATTTTTTATCAGTCATCAATGATCAGTATTCCCTGTGATCTAAATGTTTCTATATGGAAAGACTGACCTTCTTGTAATGTATTTGTGGGTATCATTGTCCAGATCTCAGGCAGTATATAACCATTCTTGAGTTGCTTGATAGTTCTAACCACTTAACTAGATGCCTTTGCAATGTTAAAAAATACGTGTATGCAGAGGAAGTTGTTCCCGATGGCAGCTATAGCCACCGGTGTTACCACCAATGTAGTCCCCTACAACAGCAATACTTAACTATTTTACAGTTCTGAAGATAAGCCATCCAAATGTCTAACAGTGTTAAAATAAAGGTATTGGTAGAGCTGTGTGCTTTCCAGAGGGGTAAATCCACTTCCTTGTGTTTTCCAACTTGTAGAGGCCTCCTGGGCCCTTTGGTTTGAGGTCCCCTTCCATCTGTGGCGAGAAAGTTATGAAGGGTCAGTCAAGCCCTCACTGACATCATTCTGACATTCTTCTGTCTTCATCTTTCACACTGAAGAAAAATCCTTTGAAGATTGTGTGTAAACAGCATATTCATTGTTCCCAGAGATTAAGACGTAGACATCATCTAGGCATCATCTTGGCAGGTTTGTTGAAAAAAGGGGGTAGTCACAAGGATCTGGCTCCCTGGGCATGATTAAAATAAAGTTATTCACAGAAACTTTGTATCGGAGTACTCCTAATACATTCAGTAATGAGCAAACTAGAAAATTTCTTTGCATTATTAAAATTACTTTGATGATGAAGACAAGGATTAGTTAAAAGTAGGGTCCTCACTTTTATCCAAATGAACCTTGGAGCTCCTACAAAGGTATGGAATCAGCTGCAAAAGAGCAATGTCTTGGGCATAGAAACAAGAAGTTTAAGTCCCAGGACAGCATGACTCTGGAGGAAGGAAGTATTATCTACAAGGTAGCAAGTTTCTGATAATTCATCAAAATGTCCCTCCAATAGTCTATTGCTCTTGTTGTGTACCCTTTAATCAGCTGCTGTCTTGCAGGTGACATCAGGTCTTTGATATATTCTGTACCTCCAATCACCCCTTATGAATAAAACTAACACTTCCTTTAGACACTTACTACAATTCTGTTCTAGCACTCTTTCCAGTCTACCTTCTCTTACTGTTATACAGCAGTTCTTTAAAGAAGTCCTAATGTTTTCAATATTTTGGCAAGTTTTCATGCAATTATGACCATGTTTACTATTTTATAACCAAAGCTCCTGCTAGACCTAGTCTTATAACAAATTTGGGGGCAAGGGGGATGTCTAACAGACACCTGAAAAAATGTTCATTACTCATCTTCAAGAAAATAAAAACCATAATGAGATTCTACCTCACACTGTGAGAAGAGACCTTATCAAAAACATTAGAAACAGCAAGTGCCCATAAGGATGTGGCAAGAAAGAAATCTTCGTACCCTTGTGTTGGTGGAAATATAGACTTGTCTAGCATCTAAGGAAAACAAGATGGAGGTTTCTCGATACATTAAAAATATATCTACCATATAATTCCACTCCTTGGTATCTATCCAAAGAATAAAGACACTAATTAAAAGGGCTATATGCTCTCCCATGTTCACAGCAGCACTATTTGTAAGAGTCGAGCTATGAAAATAACCTGTGTTCAATGACAGAGTAGCTAGAAAAGATGTAGCATACATACACAAAATCGTACTGCTGAGCTATAGAAAAAGGTGATGTCTTGCCATTAGCAATGACAATATGAGTGGAACTTGAGGGGATTATACCAACAAAAGAAGCCAGAAAGAGAAAGATAATTACTGTATGATTTCACTCGTATGTGGAATATAGAGGGGAGAAAAACAAAGGAACAGACAAAATTAGAAATCTAACTGTAGAATTGAAGTTGTCAGGAAGGGATTCAAGTAGGGGATAAAAGTAGGAGGAGGTCCAGTGAACTCTGGTGGAAGACTCTGGCTGCTGTGGTTGGTTAACACATGTTTGAAAAGGTGTGAACCTTGCATCTGAATTTTATACAGTATTGTAAACCAACATTGCGTCAATGATACTGTAAGAAATCTTAAATTTTGCCAGTGAATTACATACTTCTCTAAAGCAGTCATGCATATATCAAAATAAATTTTAGTGAGATCTAAAATTTAAATGCCCACAATGGAATATTAGTCATCAATAAAAAATGACAAATTTGATGATTTAATGATAACATGCATGTACTTAGAAGAAATCATATTAGCAGAAACAAGTCAGAAAGAAAAAGACAGAAACCAAATGGTCTCACTAATATATGGGATATAAGCAAAACAAGCAAAAGATCAGGAGCACAAGTCAAAACATGCTAAGAGCAAAACTAAAGTCCACAACTGGGGGGGAGGTGGGGAAATGAGAGGGAATGATCAGGGAGGGAAGGAGGTGGGTGATCCCCTGAGGAAAACAAAGATGTGAAATATATATATTTAAAAGAAAAAAATTAAATGTAATGAAAATATTAAATTTAATAAGAAAATAATGTATTAATGTATTTATGATGTTGAAGTAAGGAAACTTTTCTAAAAGAGGTAGAAAAATATATTCATCAAGGGAAGTTTGATTAATTTGATTAAAGATATTTTTTTAATTCTATTTGGAACAAAAAGGGCAAAAACATTATCCTTCAACTGATTCCTCAAACTGAATTGATTCCAATTTGTTCCTAGACTTATACCATCACTTTCAATATATAATCATTATAATCATTTTTTATATCACAGTAGAAGTTCTAGCTTAGCAATTAGAAGATATTGATCCAGATTCAGATATCTGGAGGTGATGGTGGTATAAGTGGTCGACACAAAAATTGTTATGGAGGAGGTGATGGCGTAGATAATGCATGTGGAGGTGGTGATGGAAGTTGTGATGATCCTGGTTATAGCAGCAAAGGAAACTATGTTGATGGTGGACCAGAATATGGAAACCAAGGTGGTGACTATAGTTATGGTAGACAGTCACCTTGAACTGAACTGTACATTATTGATATGTATGAAATATAAGTGTTTGAAAATGCATATTATAAATGCCAAGTTCTTTACATTTGTGGTCCCATCTAATTTTAACAAGTATATAAAATAAGGATGATTATATCCACTTGCAGATAAAGTAATTGAAAATCAGAAAGCTTTAATGGCAGAGTGAAGTTTTCAACTCATGCTTGTCCATGAACTAAATATGTGTTCTTAATAGGCGCATTATATATCAGTAATGAAATGGAGATAGAAGGTATGTTTTATGGCTCATGTTGTCTAAGAGAAGATGCCTTTTATGGCCTTCCATACTAAATGAAAAGCAAGCCTCACTACACACACAAACACACACCCATTGATTCAAAGGTTTTTATTGAGGTCCAATCTCAAAATGGAGGTGAAACTACTGCTGTCACTCCCACTGCAGGGCAGCATGAGTCAAAGAAACCAAAAATGAAAAAAACCTGCTCATTGGTATTCAGAACTTTGAAGCTACAGATGATAGATTAAGAGAACATTTTAAGAATGGGGCACACTTGTAATCCCAGCTACCTGGGAAGCTGAGGCAGGGGATTGCTTGAGTCTGTGGTACCTCGGGCAACAGTAGCCTGCGGTTCCACGGGCAAAAATAGCGAGACCTAGTCTCAAAAAAAAAAAAGAGGCTTGTTGAATGGCAGTGGCCCCACAGCAAAGCCCCAAGGGAGGAGACCTACCATCAGCTGATGGCTGTCTCTTCGAGGATCTGCTCTTCCAAAACATATGGCGGAGTCATGCCCCCAAAGCCAAAGACCTGAAGCATGACTGAAGGATCAACAAAACGTGGCACAAACTGCGGAGATGAGACCCACCAAGAAACAAGAAATAATCATACAAGTCAAAGGTGCTCCAAAAGCAGTACAGGAATGATAAACAGCAGCTCTACCAAGTCCCGGGAAATTGCACCTTCACCAAGGATGAGGAAATGGATCAAAAAAAAAAAAAAAAAAAGACTAAAGGGCTAAACAAAAACAAACAACAAAAAGAAAGGAGGCAAAGTGACCAGGGGAGATGTGGTGTGGGGAGGGGGTATTTCCATGGGGATCAGCAGTTATACAATCATATATTGTAAAATATGCAAAAATTTAAAAATTAAAAAAAAAAAAGAATGGGGCACACTTACAGATTGCGTGGTGACAGAGATCCTCCCCTTCGCCCCCATAAAATATTCCAGGAGCTTTGGTTTTATCACATAGGCCTGTGTTGACCAGTGCCCTGTAACCTGTGCCCAACCACATAAAGCAATGAAGGACAGTGGGACCAAAGAGAGTTGCTTCTAGGGAGGATTCTGCCTGGGGCCCATTTAGCAGTCAAGATAATTTCTGTTGGTGGTATTAAAGAAGGTACAGAAAAATATAATTTGAGAAGCTACTTTGAAGAGATTGAAACTACAGAAGTTATGGAAGACAGGCTGGGTGGGGAAAAGAAAGGATTTGCTTTTATAACTTTTGATGATCACAGCACAGTTAATAAAATTGTTGTTCAGAAATACCACTCTGCTAATAGGTATAGCTGTGAAAGGAAGAAGATCCTTTCTGCACAAGAAATACAGCCTGCTGGATCACAACGTTGTGACAACTTTCTGGATGGTAGAGGGAACTTTGACTGTGGTGGAAACTCTGGTGGAAGAAGAGGTTATGGTGGTGTAAGTGGTGGGCACAAAAATTGTTACAGAGGGGGTGGTGGTGGATATAATGCACTTGGAGGTGGTGATGGAAGTAATGAATGATCCTGGTTATAGCAGCAGAGGAGGCTATGCTGATCGTAGACCAGAATATGGAAACCAAGGTGGTTACTATGGTGGTGGTAGAGCATATGATGACTACAATGAAGAAGACAATTTTGATAGTGACAACTATGACATTGTGGTGGGAATTTCAATAATATTGGGAATTACAGTGGACAGCAGCAATCAGATTATGGACCCATGAAGGGAGCCAATATTGGTAGAAGAAACTCAGGTGGTCTCTATGTGGTGATTATGGTGGAAACAGTGGCTGTGGTAGCAGAAGTTTTAAAATTCAGCCGCAGTTCCTCATAGGACAGACAGTGAGGAGTTGTCAGGAATGCTGCAGGTTACTTTGTGCCAGTCATCCCACATCTATTAGAAGAACTATAAAAATCTGCTACAGAAGGAAGATGACCTATAGTCAGAAAAGTTACTGCAGCTTAAACAGAAAGTCCTTCTCATTCAGGACTCTCAAACTCACAGCATGCAAAAGGTGCATCTATTGATGAATGCTGTAGTGTCAATCAGATGTACATTGCAGAGGTCTTTAATCTGTTGTAACTTTTTCTTTGTCTTTTTATTTACATCAGGCGTGTTGCTTTGTAAATGGTGGTAGTGATACGAGGAATGAAAAAATCAGCAATTAAAAAAGCCTATTAAGCAACTAAGGTATGCCAAGTATAAGTTCTAGAAACTACTACTCCATCAATGAATAAATTAGACAGCCAGAATATCTGCCTTCAAGGGAGCAACTAGCTACCACAAAAGAGATAAATCGATACGTAATATTCATATGGCAATAAATGCTGGGGTGGGAGGAAGGAAGTAAGGAGGATTGAGAGTGACAGGAGAGAAGGCAGGGTATTCTGTCATAACAGGTGCTCTGACTTCTCTGTTAACAGGACACTCGAACACATGACTTGAGGCTAGTTAGGGAGCCAGGCAGATATTTAAGGACAGTGATGAGCTTATGAATTTCAAGGGCAACGACATGAGCACCCTGGGCATGCTTGAGGAGCACCACAGAGCAGTACTTAGAGTGATCCAGGGTCAGAGTGGACCGGAAATGGTTCAGAGGTGGAGCAGGGAGTAGAACACGTCAGGGAAATGCCCTCTTAGCACATTCATAAAAAGTACCTCAGTGTCAACGCTAACTAACAACACAGGCTGCCTTTCAAGCCAAAAGTCACTTTATGTTCTCGTGTTCACAGAGATATGCAGGATCTGACTGCAGACGCTGGTGCTTAGGCCTGCTGCGCTCAGCCAGAAAGAAATATTTCATCCTTAGAAAATGGAAAGCCAGAAGTTTATGATTAACTTACACATCTGTTAGATTATCTCTCCCATTATTGTTTTTATCAAACAGCGTAGACTAAACAGTTGAAATGATCAATTAGCTTAATTACAACTTGGAGCCATATTCCCGACCGTGAAATGAATTCTCCCCGCACTGATGAGGTTATGCGTCTGAGATTTACATGTGCTATTGCTAGCATGATTTTGGTTTAAAATTACTCTAATTCCCCTCTTTGTGGGTTTCTGTTAAAAATTCGGCATTAACTCTCAATAGTCGGAACACACTGGGAGAAGCAGCATTGTGGATTCTGCCAATAGAGTATTCTTTTAAAATTCTCTTGGGTTGTTGTCAGATACCTATGGAAAGCTAGCGATTAGAACTCAAATTTAGTCAAAATCAAGGTCAAAAGTTGTTTCATTTTGCTGAGAGAAAGTGAGGGGTTAGGAAGATAACCTTTTAAAGGAAAGAATTGTTTTTAATTGCGATTCAGTACTAAGAAATTATATTCCTGAAGAACAGAGGCTGATGAAAGTTTTTGTAGCCAGCGAGACAGTAATTATTTAGTCTTTGTGAGCCATATCAATCTCTTTTACAACTGCTCAACTCAGTGTGAAAGTAGCAAAGGAATAGGCATGGTGTGTTCCAACAAAACTTTATTTCCAAAGCAGATATGGACCAGGTTTATTTCACAGGACTTAGCTTGCACCTCTGGTTATGTAGGAAAACAGATCAGGAGGGTCTTTGTTTTTCCTTTGTCCCCCTTATTCAAGGATATCCAAGTTAGTTGTAATTTAAAGAAAATCAAACTACAAAACCAAGTATAGTTAGTAGACAAATTATCTTCATAATCATAGAATGATGGAAAATATATTGCTATTTAACGTTCATAAGGATACTCCTGCTTTTGTAATAAGATGTAGCAACTCTCATTAAAAGAGGTTTCCCTCAATCATATTCTTCCTCCCTGCTTTTGTTGTTTTGTAAAATCTGGTGACATTTAAGGGGGTTGCTATGCCACTTGCATCAACCTTCTAACTATCAGACTTTGCTTCTTGGGGCTGGAGAAACTTGCTAGTCCGCACTGAGCCCTGGCAGTAGAGCAATGAGCTCTCATCAGTCCTGATGTGCCAGAGGTGCCAGTCTCTCAGGCATTCTAGGGTCTGTCCACATTGTGTCTATAGCACGTCATGCAACTCTGTAGCTGGATCCAGTTCCTTAGGAGTTATAGCCTCCAGACAGAGGAAAGACCCAGAATGAAGTACTTCCCACATCTGTTCAAGTCAACTATAAAGTCTTAGAAGGTCAAGGCCATATGGTATCTGTTTTCTGCTCACTAAAAGCGATTATTATTCTCCAGAGGGAGGAAATGATAATAACCATTATTATTCTCTTATCTGGAGTGACAATGGGAGAAATGGAGGAAGGAAGGATGGGGGGGGAGGGAGGAACTCTTTGGGGAGTATTTTTAAAATTTGGTTTTTGTTATTCTTGTCTCATACTATTGATCCTACTCCCACTTTCTACTAACCAGAGGTATCAACCTGCCCATCAAAACAGGGAGATAATCCTTTTTCCCACACCAGAACAGCAGCGTTCTGTGTGCAATTATAAGCTGATAAATGTTTAACAAATGGCTCTCTGGGAGGAAAACAAAAGCCCTGATTCATAGCATGTGCCAATTTCTGTAGTGTAAATACTCACCACAGCTGATTTCAAGCTACCCACGACCAACAGAACTCAGAGCTGGGAAGAAATGGCATGATCAGTTCTTGGGAGCTGTGACAAGCAGACCTCCAGCACAGCACTGCTGGTGTGGGAGTTTCAAAATGTAAGAGACCAGCAGAGACAGGAGCCGGTAGCTGGGATAGTGCTGTGCACAGGTGACAGAGGGTAACCTCCTGAGGCACTGGGCCAGCTTTCTGCAAGAGGCCACTTCTCCAAGTACCCTGAGTGCTCACTTGGTTTGTAGACTCAGTTCTGTGGGAGGTGGTTTGGATAGAAGCCACGGTGAAGATCTGATAAAGACCTAGACAATCAATAAAGCTTAGCTGCATGGGGGGTGAAATCTGAAGTCCAGAGGTGTGACCCCCTTCCTATTCCCTGAAAGCTGAGAAGCAACTGTGCTCCCCTCATTTTGGCAGCATGATTATGCCTGGAGCTGTACACACAGGGACCCCGTTAAACAAGTGTTGGAGGAATGAAGTGCTCTGTTATGATTGGCAGGTGGCCAATTTCCATGGGGATGAGGAAGCAGCAAGGTCTGGTGAGCCCAGACACAGCTGTCTAACCTACTCATAAGCATCCAGGTGAGAGGGGGACTTTTATATGACATGGGAAGCATCAGAGGGAAAATGAATGGTTAAGTGGACAGAGGAACACGCATGCTTATAGGAATGAGTAAACCATACCGGTTCTTGAATTTTTTTCTCTGTCTTTTTTCTTACCAGCTGGGAGAAAATGGTGAGTGGGCACAGAGGGTGTGGGAGTAAAACAAAGAAGCTCTTTAGAGTAAAACAAACAAGAGGCTGTGGTTCAGAGGCATAAAACTGAAACCCCTTCCCTCCACCAGGTAAACTTGTTACCTTGCCCTCCCAAGTACCCTGCTGCTGCTGCCCTGGATGTGATCAGAGAGTTCAGGCAGGGTACTCAAATGCTGGGAGATCTGTTCATACAAACACTTGTCCATGGTTGTTCATAGTCACATTGTTTATAAAATCCAGAAGGTGGAAACAACCCCAGTTTCCCCCTACTAAAGAATGGATAAACAAAATGTGGTGTATCTAGACAATGGAATGTTATTTGGCTGCGAAAAGAAATCCATGCTCCACCATGGATGAATCTCGAAGATGCCAGGCCAAGTGAAAGAGGCCAGACAAAGAGCACCATGTGTGACCACGGATGATTCTGTTCAGATGAAATATCCAGAAGAGGGAAAGTTATCAGATAACAATTATTTTAATTGTTGCTTAGGACTGAAGGCAGGGTGGAGAAACTGAAGATAATTGCAAAAGACTATTGGGTTCCTTTTTGAAGTAACGGATATAAAACTGACCATGTTGATGGTTATTCATAATTGTAATATCCTAAAAATCTTTGAATTCTACCCTTGAGATGGGTGAATTGTACAGCATGCAAATTATATTTTAATATAGCATATTTTAATAAATTCTATCTTAAAATATATTCAATAAACTATATTATAGTAAAGGTTTTCAAAACAGCTGAGGGAGTATGATCAGCCTCTGCCTCAGTCCCTCCCTCATGTTACCCCGGTGGAAACTTCAGCTGGACATACTGAGTGATTGATATAGGACCATTCGGGAAGCAAAACTCTTCTGATATTTAAAAAAAAAGTGGGGCAGAGAACACCTAAAAAGAGATTAAAAGTAAACAGAGGTGTATCATCACTATCCCTCCAGGCATCCTGTTCAGACAGGAGTTATCTTTGACACATTCCTGTGTCAAATCTCTCCACTTCTCCTCACCTCCACTGCTACCCATAGGTCCAAAATAACACTCCCAGAGCTCCCTCACCATCTTCCTATTTCAGCCCTTCACCTTCTGGTTATGTCTCCAAAACAGCCAGGGTGAACATTTTGAAACCCAAATGTGCTCAAGTCAGAATCCCTGATGACTTTTCATTGCTTTGAGGAAAAGAGAAAAAAAAAATCCTTCATCTAGTCTGCAAAGTTTGCAGTATCTTATCTGTACCCCAGTCTGCTTCCCACATTTTGCAAGAATCACCTACTTGTTTTTGCTGACCCAGCCACATTGGTTTTTCTCTACTTCTTGAGAGAACTATGCTTTCGTACTCCATGGGGTCTTTGCACATGCAATTCCCTTGGGCATGAAAGCCAATCTCTAACACTTGACCTAGATCTTTTTTTATCTTTCCAATTGTAGTTCAGTATCCTCCCCCTCACCCCCCTCCAGCATGGTCAAAGTGTCATGCTCTACTCCCTACACTGTTCTCAGTCATTGCAATCTGTTAATATCATAATCTTATCACAACCTCTCATTAATCTATTATCTGTTAATTCTCTGTTAATCTCAAATTTTGTCATTTTGCTTCTCACACTCAATGCCAGCCCCCCCCCCCAGAGTCAATTCTCAGAATAAATCTAGGAACCATGAAGTTCATCTTTAGTCCCATCTGTCCCATCTTCATTCTCACTTCTGAGAGATTGCAATCTCCAAGATTCCCCACATCCCTATGTTTCCCTGAGGTCTCAAGGCAGTCCCCCTGTTTCGGAATCTCCTCATTGAAAAAAATAATCTTTCTCTACCTTTCTACCCCTTGCCTATTCGTATTGCTGCTGACTCAAGTGAAACTTCAAGGAGAATCCACCTCTAACCAAATTAACTTACATGGCTGTAGGAGGGCTAGTTCCAAGAGCACCAATGAGAGAATACCTCCCAAGAGAGCAGATGGAGATGTGTGAGGAGCTTGTTCACGAAGCTGTGAACCCAACTTCCCTGAGGATAACAGGGCTTAGTTACCTTCTCTTTTCATCACTTTTCTCTCTTTTATTTCTGAACTTTTATATTTTTCTCCAGACAATTTCCATGTCATCAGTGCCTCTTCCATGGCGGCAGGAAGTAGGGTAGAGCTGATAATATGTATTTAAGCCCAGTTTCTGTATTTGGGGGACTGTGGATATAAAGTGCTGACCAGTATATTTTTATATGAATTCTGAATTCCACATGCAAAACTTAACTTGACTTTAGGTTGCTTTGCCTTGGACATTTTTTTCCCCTCCCACCCCACCTTGAACATTTTAGAGAAGAGCAACAAGAACTATTGGAGGAAGAAAAAGAAATACATTCTTAGTATAATAGTTTTAGAAATGCAGAGCTCCACAGCTAAATTAGTCCAGATCAAAGAAGTCTAGGTTTTGAGAGTTTCCCCAGCCTCTGGGGCAGGTCATAAGCTCAAACTGAGTTCCATAGGCATCTGTCCTTTCCTAAAAACCCCTAGATGTTCCCATATAAAAACCATTGGTAGCAGTTATTAAAAATGCATTTTCTCAAATTGCTGACTTGATGAATGAGAAACTTCATGGGACAGACCCCAGTCTCCTGCTGTGTTAGGTGTCCCTCTGTAAAAATGGGAAGCAACCTCCTCTGGGAGAGTGGGCACTAGTAGTGCTAGGTTTTCCTTGGTAGTGACATTCCTGTGAACAATCTCTGTGGCTCCACTAACAGAATTTCTGAGCTAGGAGGATTGAGTCCAGAAAGTGAACTCCTAACAAGGTTCCAGGTGATGCTGATGCTGTTTGAGAATTTCTTCTGTAGAGCCACAGTGCTTGAAGAATTGTCTGTGCTTGCTCTCTGCTCCCTTCCTTTCCAATTCTTGCCTGAATCCAGTTCAATCAGAATTTGTTTCCTGTTACTCCCATGAGACTACACAGTCAAGATTACCATTGACCTGCCATTGCCCTGTCCAGCCTTCATCGAACTTGGCCTATTGGGTTCCCCTGATTGTTTCTTTGTTCATGAAATATTTCTCCACCAGAATTCCAAAATAGTCTTCTGACTCCGGGCTTTCCTTCTATTCTCTGGCAACTATTTGTCAGTTTCCAGGGCTTGTGAACTACTTTTCTTTGTTCTTGACACTCTTGCAAAATCTAGCCCTGTAGTTTTAAATACCATCCATCTGCTGACGATTTTCAAATATATACCTAAAGGCTGGTTCTCTTGTGTGTCTGAATAAAACTATATTTATTCTCATATCTGCCTAATCAACACTTCCACTCATACTTCTGTAAGTGGAATCTCAAACTTAACATGAGAGAAAACTCTTCATGCTCCCTCACCTGCATGATCTGACTTCACCCTCCATCTCAGAAAATGGCAAGCCCATCTTTCTAATTGCCAGGACCAAAATTGTTGGAGCTATGCTACTTCCTTCCTATTTTATCACAGTATATACCCAGCCCATTAAGAATTCTGTTGAATTTCAAGTCTCATCATTACTTACCACATTCCCTGCAGCCATCCTGGTCCAAATGACTTGTCTCTTTCCTAGATTAATGCAGCAACTTTCTAATCGCCTCTTGTTCTACTTTGGTCTAGTATCTATGCAGGAGTCAGAGTAACCTGAACTAAGAAATCAGTTCATGTTCTGCTAAAAATTCTCCAAAGCTTCTCACATGGTTAGTTTTAAGTCTCACTGGTGATGGACAAAATGTGCGCATCTCTGCATTCCTTGGTGACACACCCCCCTCACTCAAGTCAACCCAGCTACACTGAATGAGCTTGTACAAATACACTAGCTGTCTCTGAGTCTTAGCATCTGCTGTTCCCTGGCTAAATTTGTTCTTCATGTACATGTCTGCTCAGCTCAAATTTTTTGTTTGGGTTCTTATTTCATTTTGTTCTCATTATTTCTATTCTCTACCTGTCAATAATGTAGGTCAATAATGGCACAGATTTTGTAATTTTTTATTATATCCCTAGGCAAAATTAGTGCTGAAAAAATAAATGTTAAATGAATGAATGAGTACTCATTTTGATGCCAGGTGCCAAACATAAGTTATCCCCATTTCCCAGTTGATGAAACTGAGGTTCATAATGGTTATATAATTTGTCTAACATAGGAACACTCTCCCTCAAGGGATAAGCCCCCATTTGTATATGAGTTAGATTTTATTATTTTCTTTTTAAAAAATTAGACTTTTTTATTTTAGAGTAGATTTAGGATGACAAGAGTGAAGCAGAAAGTATAAAAATTTCTGATATATTACCAGTTTTCTTCTGATGTAATCTCCTTGGCTAATGGAATTTATTCCAAATTGATAGTTTTTTCTCAGTAGTAAGTATGTGGGCCCTCAAACATGTCTATTAGCTCCAAATCCCCCTGAAATTCCCACAATGTTCCAACTCCCACAGTTTCAAACGTAGCCTCGGGTTGTATTTAGCCAAGTATAAGCATTCCTGATTGATCACATACTAGTAACAGTTTGTTCTCTTCTATTCTCTATTCCAATGTTTGGTGCTTTCTAGATTAGGTTTGGGGTTGTTTATTTCCACTCAGACCATTTCTGAGCTGTGTTCTATGTTTCAAATCTGGGGAGAGGTAGGGTAGGAGACAGGATCGGCTCCACCAGCCAGCAGGAAATGGGTACATAAACAGATGCTACCCCCATGTCCTCCTCTAAATGTCTACTGGTCTTGCTTCTGTACTCTTCTTTAATGTCTCAATAATCACTATGACAACATGAGACTCTTCACAAAACTAAAAAGCAGCCTCTTTCATAAGGGAAGAAAAAAAAATGTCCTCAAGGAAGTTGACTTTCTTCCTCCGTGCCCCCACCAATGGGTTCTTTTCCATCTCTCTAGAAATGATTCCTTCTCCATCATCAGCAAAAAATCTTACAACATCAGTTGTAAGATTTGGAATCATTTCTCTCCTGTAATTCCTCTGCTCTTCCAAAACTGCCACCAAATCTTTACTTTTCTCATCCCTTTTTCATCTATTTCCTTTATTATCCTTCTGTCTCTTTAAAATGATAATTCTTAGCGAGTGCTTGCAATTTCATGAAAAATCTCCAAGTCTCCAAACAGAGGGACATCAACTTGTTTTAAATACCTCTTGATGCAATAAGTATTGTAGTTCCTGTCATTGAGAATCACTGATTTTGGTGACACATCACATCTATTGTCTAAGCAATGAAACAGAGGATTTGGGCAATACCCTCTTAAAACAGGGACAAATAGAGACTGCTCTCCTGAGGGAGGATGTACCCAAGTAACATTTGTAGGGAAGGCAGAAGTCCGGACTCATAATCCCCTGAACCATCACCAGAATACTGCTCTTGGCAACCTCCCAAGTGGATCAGAGATGGGATTACTTAAAGCTATCCCCTTGAAGGCTCTGCTTTCTTCCCCAATTCTAGATCTGCAGAGGCTCAGGGTAAAAATAAGGAGAATAACTGCCAAAGGAACAAAGACCACTCAAAGATCTGAGTGGAAGAATCAGAGCACATTAAAGCCTGTCATTCATGGCTCCAACTTCTAAACTTCTAAACTTCATGGTACTTCTAAACTCACTGCCTCATTGGTCCAACATGATTCAAAGTGCCCATGGGAGGAAGTGCCAGGAAATACAAGACTCCTGCAGAAGACCCAGTTCAGCTGGTCATGGTAGACAAGAGACTGTCATGAAGGGAGGTTCAGAGACCAGTGAAGACCTGGAGAGACCAGAAGCACAAGGAGACTAAGTGCTCATCTCCTGGTAGAGTTAACAATTAAAATGACAACACTAAAGCATAAAATAAGTATGAGTAAATCCAAGAAGTTATAATTTCTTCTTTGTTATCAAAATAATCAGGGGAAATACAGTGCCTCTGGCTTGCTGGCACTCTAAAACCATGCATTTGGAGTGTCTTTAGAGTTATGAGTACTCTAAAGTTCAAGAATGAGAGAATTTTCCTTAATATGAAGTTGCCTGAGAGTAGACCACATGTCTTCAGATTGAAACTATTCATCACTGAGCACCAACTACATGCCAGGTGCATGCTCATCAATATTGCAAATAGTCTCATTTTCTAATCCTAACAACAATACAGTTGTGTAGTGATTGAAAGACAAATTCTTAACCATTCCATTCAAATAAGAACAAATCTAAGAGTCTCCCAATACCTTCCTAGACTGTGGACCTCATTTTACAAATGAGAAAACCAAGCATTGGTACTAAAGTCACACCACCACGTAGGTAGTACCAAAACTGGTTAGGCATGCAAGGAACTTAATTGAGGGACAGAACAGAACCACTCAGGGGGGACTTTTAGGTCCAGTGGAGGTCTGGTCCCTGTAAAGAGAGTGGAGAAGGGAAGTCAAATAGGTAGATTCTAGAGAGCCAGCACATTTCTAGGAAAAACTTGGCCAAGCATGGATGGGCCCTCAAGCCAAAGTTCCCCCCTGTAGGAGGGCAGAATATCTGCCCTGGTCTCCCACTGTGCCAGGTCACTGACTGGGAAGAGCCTCCAGGAAGCTCAGCTGGGATGGGACCAGAAGGGCAGCAGCTGGGAGATGGAGGAGGGCAGGGCATCTGTCCAGTGAAGCTCCTGTAGCAGGAGATCTGAATAGTGTGTTTCCATGGCTCCCACACCGCACTATTAAGGCAGTCAAATAAACTTTTTGTTCATCTAGATCACTTGATGGTCAATACATGATGCAAATTTGGGCTTTATGGGTCCTTATGAACTATGTTCCTCACCATGCCAAGTGAATCCCTTATTTGGGATGGTGGAGAATTATGGAATTTTGGGTTATTTTCATTTATCTGGTAAATTTTTCCATAAGAAAGTTCTCCTTTTAATCATTTCAATTCACTCACTTACAAGTTGGGACATTTTCCTCATCTACCAGATTGTGCAAGGATAGAATTTTATCCAATTTTCTGGGTATGAGCTTGAGTCAAAAGAAAACTTGACTCCTTGAAAGGTAACCAGGTATCTTTGTACTTCAGGCATCTCTGAAATAGGCCTGACATTCTTTTTGGAGACATAACACCCTGCCCTACAAAGCATCTCTTCTGGAAGCTGCTGTTACAAGACAATAACCAGAAATGCCAGCCTCTGGCTGTGGCAAAGAGAAACCTTTATCCTACTTTTATTCTCCTCTTTCTCTACTTGCTAAGGAGGAAGTTCAACAGCACAATAATTCATCCAAATTGTGCTTTCAAGGTGAGCAAAGAAATAAGATGTTATATAGATATCATCTTCTGAGCAAGTCATTCATTCCACAAATATTTATTGAGAACCTGTTATGTTTGTGCCAGAACTGGAAATGCCGTGCTGAGCATGGGGACAGACAAGACTGTTATCACACAAATTTTTCATTCAGTGGAAGGAGAAAGAAAATAAACCACAGACAAGCAGTATTGGAAAGCAACAATGGCTAGGTAGAACATGAAATATCCCAAGAGGCTTAAGAGCAAGAGGTGACGGCGATAGAGCTTGAAAATCATAGTCATGGAAGGCATCCAAGCATGGGGATGTAAAAATGCCTGTGTGAGTCAGTCATGTCACAATACAAGAAAGCTTCCCAGCAGAGGAAACCCTGAAAAGGAAGAACAGCACCGAGATAGGAACCTGCATGTTGCTTTTCAAGTAGCAGAATGGAGGTCTGTGCCTGAAGCCTGGAGAGCGCACAAAGGGTGTCATGGGCCAGAGAGTTGGATGGGTGCCAGCTCACATTTTGCAAACCAAGACAAAAAGTAGATTTTATTTCTGAAAGTCATGGAGAGTTTAAAGCAGAGCTGTGCTAAGAACTGATTGGCACTGTAGGACAATGCATTGCAGGGACAGGAATAGAAGGAAAGAGACTGTTGAGGAGGGATTGCAATGACCAGGAGGAAAGGTGATGATGGCAACAGAGAAGGTGGTCGAATGTGAGAAAATTCGAAAAGTCCTACAGAAGCCAAAGACATCCAACTTGATCTATGCAGCATGGAGACTGGAATAGTGGTCTCTCAGCCCTGAGCACATTGGATGTCACTTAGGATGGCAGAATGATACAAATGGGTAGGGGAAAGGTCTAAACCAAAAGCAGAAAAGAAAGCAAGTCTCCCTTTGAGTCAACAAGGTCAAAGCAAGCTCTGATTCAAGAAGCTAATATCTATAAAGCTTCCACCTTTGGTTACTGAGTATCATCAGAAACTGGGATTGACAAGATTTTGTCCTTTCAGGAGATGAACTGTGACTTCCCAGCCCTGAGACACTACTGGACACACAGATGAGTGATTTTATATCAATTGTAATTAATGATTACACAGGGTTTATGAGATAGCAGACACTAAACACTTTACCTGTGTTCTCTCACCTGCTAAATCTCATAACCACCTAGGATGTAAGATTATCACCCTTACTTTATAGATGAGAAAACTGATGCGAAGAGAGGTTAAGTTATCAATTTGATTACTCTCACTTTGCAGACTCTCTCTACTAACTATATCTGGGACTAAATGACTCCAGGGACATTGAACCCACACCCAGTCACCATGATTGTCTGCAGTTGAGGGCACGTTGGCCATTCTGAGGGTGCTCTTCTAAGAACTACTACCCTGGTGCTGGTGTTATCATTATGGAAGTGAACTTCCCACACTGGGCATTGCTCATCTATCCTGAATAGACTAACAGAAGACCCTAAAAGAGGGTTCTCAGGCATCAATAATCAGATAGCTAGCCAACAAAATTATGGTCCAGCTCTAGCCAAAGTTTTGCTCACTCTTATGATAAGGGAACAATAGCAACCAATTAATTCAATATGTATTGACCTACTAAGTGTTAGGTAACATACTAGATACTGAAGGTAAAAAGGAAAAAAATCACTTACAGTTTCCAAGATGCCTACAGGTTAGCAGGGACACCAAGAGGTAAATTAGTTAAAGTTCAGCAAGCAAGACAATTAACAAAGTATGTGTCCAAATATTTAATCAGGAAATTGCTATATGTTGAAGAGAAATGAGTTGGCATAATTAAGAGTCAGATCTACACTCCATGTGGATGAGAAGAGACAAGGAGCAAAGCATTTAAATGAAGAGACCACTCTGAGAAATCTAGATTTCTTCTAAGGGTTTCAAAATTTTCTCTGGAAAAGGCAGCATCTAACTGTATTTCTGTCTCACGCCATTGTCCTTCTTTGAAACTGAAAGCACTTGCCATCTGCTGGATGATGCTATGTTAATCCAGGAAGCTATCTGCTTATGACTTATACCCAGGAGAGATGAATGGCAAATCTAATAGCATGTGGAATGGAGGAAAATGTGTTTTGGAAAAGTTCCCAGTTTGATATCTGATAATTCTTAAGAACTCTTCATAAGACAGTGAGCAAGAGTTGGTAGGGATTATCTATTTATAGTTTGTGTATTGAGACAAACACACGAATCTTTTGGAAGAATGAGCAAAGTTGGGACTCTGAATACTTGGAGGGTTAAATACCCTGCTCCCTTATCCCACTTCATTCTCTTGGATGTAAGAAAGACCTGTGGGTTTTCAATGGTAAAAGAGTCACATGGATAGGGAGGAAGGAAACAGGAAAGGTGTCTAGTGAAGATCCCACACCCTTTTTTCGAAGTTGGAATTGCCCATTTGTGTTCGGTTAAAGAGGCAGAGACAAAGCTTCAAGAGGGCAGAGGACACCCCTGTGCCCACACCCCCCTCCCTACACCAGCTTTTTATAATGAGCAAAGAGAGGCCACCTCTTTATCTTTTTGAGGATAAGAACACTTATATCAGGAATAATTTTAACCTTTGTCATTTTAATTGCAAATATTTTCATATGTAAACAACAGCAGTTATAACTGGTGCTGTTTGTTTATGAAATGCAGGCAAGAATGACATGTCTCACTTATGAACAGGACCTTAACAAGCCAGTGAGTTTCGCCATGTTTCCTGTCCCTCTGTAGCAATGTCATCAATGTTTCCAGGTCAAAACTACTCCATCATCTCTGTCCTGGGAGGAAAGCAACAAGGAGGAGATTTCAAGATGCCTGGATAGTTTGGGCAAAGAGTAGATTCTTTGTATAGTAACCTACTGAGATTTGAGGGCTTTTGTTACCACAGCTGACTAGTCTATCTTGACTAAGACATGTTTTTGTTCTCTTGCTCTTATGTCTACTTTATACTACCAACATTGTCTTAATTCTTTTCTTTCTCTTTCTTTTTTTGGGGGGGAGGGGGAACTAGGTCTCACTATGTTCCCTGGGGTAGTTTCAAACTTTGGAACTCAAGTGATTCCTGGTCACAGCCTCCCAGCGCTTGGATTACAGGCATGTGCCACCATGCCCAGCTGTCTTAATTCTTAACTAGCTAAAATTTGTCCAATTAAGACTAAAAGTAAGAATAACCTCTCAGTTGAAAGTCCTGAGTATCAATTTAAGATAAAAAAAATATGCCAAACCTTTCCCTCCCGGGTTTTACAGGTTTGTTACTGTTTTCTCACATTCAGTAGTCCAGAATGCAGAGAAGCAAGAATGGCTAGATACTTAGGGAAAGGTAGAAGAGTTGTGCAAAAGTTGTCTGAAAACACTCGGTTTTAGCAAAAACACTGGGCTGTGGAGGTGGCTAAGGAGGAGAATTGAACTTGAAATGCTCCTGGGAATTGAACCCTTGCAACAGCTCAAGTTCCCATGAGGTTGTCAACATCACCATTGCAGCTGGGGGTGTCTCAGTCATTCCTCAGTTGGGGGCTGACTCTGCGTGACAGCGCTGAGCTGCCAGAAGTGTGTGGCAAAGTAAAGAATGGAACTCACCAGTGTGATAGAGAGGTAGAGAAGTGGGAAGACAGGAACATTTTGCCAAAATCCATTTTCTTCCAAACTATGGATGCGGACGCTGCATTTTCCTCATGAATACAAGTGTGTGTGTGGGGGGGGTGGAGGGTAGAGGGTCAGGACCAGATGGGAAAGCAGAAGGCAAATCCTTCGCCCAGCCATCAAGTGCCACAAAAACCCTGGAGAATGCTTGGAATTGCATCTTTATGACCCCAAACCTGACTTCACAGTCTCAGCTTTAGCCACTAATGAAAACTGATGGATTCAAGAAAGAATCACATTTGTGTATGATAAGATCCTAACTCTGCTCTTCTGCCCAAGTTTTGACTTTGAACGCAGTCAAAATTTGACTCCTTGGAGCTAGAAGTCAGGGCAAACTACAGTTTCCATGAGCATTTCAAGTCCAATTCTCCTCCTTAGCTACCTCCACAGCCCAGCAGAGATTCACAGACATATAAATCAGAGTTGGCTCAGTTTAGAGAAGAATGGAAAACTGGACACCACCCAAGCAGAGAAGTCATACCCAGAACATTAATTACCAGTGACATAGATTCCAAATAGCACATCATAGAAACAGGAACTTCCTAAGCTGGGTGTTTAAGACCAGAAGAGTCTTAAAAAAACAGCACAAAATGGTAAATATTCTAACAAAAGCTACAGTTTTACGATAGACAGGATATTGATGTCTCCTCCAAGTTCATTTGTTGAAACCTAGTCCCAAGGAGATGGTACTTACGGGTGGGTCTATGGGACACACTCAGGTTGGGAAGGACTCTTTTCTCATGAACAGAACCAGTGTCCTGACAAAGGAGGCCCTGGAGACCTGTCACCTCTTCTTCCATGTGAGGACATGGCAAAAAGAGAGAGCAGACTATGAACCAGAAAAAAGGCTGTCAGCAAAAACCAAATCTTCAGGGCCTTGATCTCAGCAACTGTGGGAGTAAATCCTTATCGTTTACACACCACCCTTAATTCTCATTGCTGTGACTCTAACCCAAATGGACTAAGAAAACTTTAAAAAGTGAAAGGACGAAAATGAAAATTTGTTGCAGCTGTTATAGGAAGCCCTACTATGGAAACTACCTTGGGTACAGGAAGCAAAGATCAGCGAGGGAGATGATGGAAAACACAAAAGAATAGGAAGAGAATCAAACCAAACCTACAGTGATCACATCCTGAATGAGAAGCAACCCAAAGGAACAATGTACACACATTAGTGGTGATTATTAGAGTCCTAGTGAGATTATTTAGTAAATTCTGTGATTCTGACTCACAATTTAGGGTCAATTGCTGAGTTTTATTTATTTATTTATTTATTTTTACTTAGTAATACAATTTTTTTTGTAATTTATATACATTTTTCATCTTTGTACTCTCCGGGGATCACCCACCACCTTCTCACCCTAACCACTCCTTCCCCCTCCCCATTGAGTTGTTTGGTTATTAGCATGTTTTGATTTTTTCCTTGTTTTTCCTATATTTCATATATTAGTGAGACCATTTGGTTTCTGTCTTTTTCTTTCTAACTTGTTTCTGCTAATATGATTTCTTCTAGGTACATTTATGATAATATAAATTCATCAAATTTGTCATTTTTAATTGATGAGTAATATTTCATTGTGTATATATACCACATCTACTTCATTCATTCATCCGTCTTGGGATATGTGGTTGTTTCCAGGTCCTTTAATTATAAATAGTGCTGCAATAAACATCTAAGCACAGGTGTCCCTTTGTATAAGTACTGAGGGTAGATTCCCAGAAGAGCAATTGCTGGGTCAAATAGTAGTTCCATTTTCATTAGTTTGAGGGTCGTCTACACAGCTTTCCATAGTGGCTGGCTGGAATAGTTTACATTCCCACCAACAGTGTAAGAGTGTTCCTTTCTCTCCGCATCCATGCCAGCACTTGTTATTGCCTGTTTGTTTGTTTGTTTGTTTGTTTGTTTGTTTGTTTGATATGGGTCATTCTTACTGGTGTAAGGTGGTATCTCATTCTGGTTTTGGGGATTTTTTTTTTAATTTATTTTGTTCTTTAGATCACAACCTCTGTAAGTATTTTTTTTGGATAATTCCCCCTCCCTCCTCCCTCTGGTGCCCCTTCCATTCTCTCAAACCCCACTCTTTGTTGTTTACTAGTTGTGCTAAATCCATTAGTCTCTTTCTTTCCTGTGGCAGCATCCTTTTACTGGGTGAGGGACTGTATTGTTGGAGCCAGGCCAGCCTTGCTGGTAGGTTTTCAGTCTTAAGTTTGCATTGGGCGGCCAGTTTGTATTCATTTGTGATCTGCCCATGTTTTCTTGCTGCAGGCCGTCTTCTCCAATCCTATCTCCATTGCTTTGCTGGTTTACCTTTATGGCTCTGGACAGGGTCTCGCCCCCAGCCAGTGTTGGTCAAGAAGTTTCTCTGTGAATACAGGCATCTGTGAATGACCTTTGATGATCATCTCCTCTGCCTCAGTTTGCAGTTTTGATTACCCCATCTTTGGTCTTCCTCTCCTCTCCTGTAGTGTGGGGAGGGTGTGTTACTCTCCTTGAACACGTCTCCAAAATGAGGTCCTGGGTCTTCTTGGCCTAGTGAGTGCATACGTGTTCATGATGACATCGTGTCTCTACAGTTGTTTCTCTTGTCTCGCATGCACTGGTTCTCTCAGTTGTCCATCTGCTGTGTCCATCTCAGGTTTGTGGGCTGGATTTTTGCATGATCCCTCACCTGTTCTAGGTCGGGGTTTGTGTTGCGCATATTCTTGATCCTCTGAAGTTTAGCTGGAGTGAGAGTGAAATGGAAGGGGCTCCTCCCACTTCCCCCACCCCTTGCCCATCACCAGTACCTCCCTGCGCAGGGGCAGACCCAGATGGCCAAGCCTGCGCCCTCCCATGCTCCCCTTGGGCTAGGAGTGAGGGCAACACAGCTCTGCCGATACCGGCTGCAGATGGCTGCCCTGTGCAGCAGCCACCCGCTGGTGGGTGGGGCCACCATAACCCCCACCTTATCCCCCCTCCGGGGCTCACCCAGCTCAGAGGTCTTACCCAGGAACCTTGACCCCCTTTGCTCCCCGCTGGCAAGGGAGCCCTGATAGCCAGGGACACGGGTGCGCAGGTAGCCCTCAGGTGGCTGCCTGCTGGTGGACAGGATTCCTCATTCTGGTTCTGATTTGCATTTCCGTGATTGCTAGTGATACTGAGCATTTTTTCATTTGTCTGTTGGCCATTCAACTGAATTTTAAAAGATATTTTTTCTTTGAAAATCCTTGATTGAAAAAAATCCTTTCAGGCTTTCTTCTATAGAACCACCTGAGTTAAGTAGACTTCCCCTGCCAACTAAAGTCAGGATGCCTGGCCCAGGCTGGAAAGCCTAGGTAGCCAGCACGCCTTACAGAATTGCATTTCACAAGGGCTCTCTGGGTGTGTGACAAGTTATACTTCACATTTATCTTCTCCTTTCATCCTTGCAATGTCTTTGAAAGGAAGTTGGGTTGATAACTTATGGATAAGGGAACTGAGGCACAGTAATGCTAGGAGCACAAAGTTGACAGATAAAAATCATAGAAACTGACACTATGTCCTTTGCTTCAGCCCCTGAGGTCCAGTTGGCAACCTCTCCAAGAAACACTGTGACTGCCCAGTTTTCAAGTGAGCAAGATGTGGTTCAGACAGTTTTGAGGATGGCTCCAAGTTCTTTAGGATCCATTCTGGGCCCAGAAGTGAGCCCTCAGCAGCCAGATCTAAAACAAGTGATCTTACCTCACTGTGGCTGTGGCAGATAGTCCAGATGGACACCTCATCCATGTGGCTCCCAAGGACTCAACAAACAACACCATGAGAAACTCTGAGTTGATGGAACTAGATTCTCTTAGGGACAATTCTTAAATTTGTCTTTCCACATTACACCGCTGCTTCCCCAAATGGAGTTTTCTCCTCACTGATCATTTTCTCCAACAAGGTAAAGTTGATATACTTTCTATTTCAGCCATATTTCCCTTGGACTCATCAACTATTGACTTTGTCAGATGACCATGAATGAAATGAAAGGTTAGAGAGAAAAATCACACACAGGTACTTAGGAGAGATAAGTAGACTGGCAAAAAGATACTGTGATTGTGAAACTACTCTTACATTAGTAAACTCCCTGTCAAATTGTCTCAGTTACTCTCACTACCAGGAAACTACTATCAGTCTATCTGGTCCACCAGAACCAGCTAGTTGACTCACATTGCAGGCCAGGTCAGTTCAGTATCCTTAAGTCACCTCCCTTTCAAGAAGTGTTTGCAGTTCACATAATATCAAAAGAGCAGACTGGTAGGTAAAATAACACTCAGAAGAGTATTATGACTCTCAACTTGCTAGTGGAATTGTTAAAAATAAAATCAGCAATCTAAACCTTAATCCCTGCCTTTGCTGGAACTGAGGGAGACAAAGCCGAACTTCTAGCTGTTCTTCCATTTGACAAGGCTGAGTACAGGGGCTATCAATTAGAAATAACAAATGGAGCTGCAAGGCAGCACTGACAGCAGCCTGAAGCCTCCTGGAGCTTTATGGACAGTTCTGCGAGACTATGGGGACAGCAGATCTGGCATGGACCCTGGCAAAGGGGAGTGATCTGCACAGTTGGCTAAAGGACTTCACACAGAGGCCTTGTTGCTAGGTGGTACCAAGCATGGCTAACCACGAGAGTATTCTTGAGCCTCTAGAGACTACTTCAGTATGGCAAAAAGTGTTCTTAATTGGTTTGCTATTCAGATGCCTTAAATTAACTTTAGCTAAAAATATTGCTTCCTTAGTTCATTGAGGGAAATTGGGCTTAGATTTAGAGTCACTGTACAGATGCAAAATAAACTCTAAAATCTCCTTTTTTTAAAAATCATAGCTTATGAGCAAAGCAAAAGGCAAATGGTACTGCAATTCTTGATTTAAATGTAAGTACTATTATGTTTGATACCAACATGCTTTTTCACCTTTTCAGGATGATATTGGAAGAGTTTAGGAAATAGAGTCAGATTTAGATTCTTCTGAGCTGTGAGTCACTGCAGATGGGTAAATCCTTTCATTTAGCATGAACCAATATCAGAACTCAGGAGACTGAAATAGCCAAGCCCTGCTATTTCCGTCAGATATCTTTAGACACAGGAAAGAGCACTGGACGAGGAGTCAGAGGACTCAGCTATGACACTGACTGAGACAAAGCCTTTCTCTTATGTGCCTCTAGAAAATAAAGCCTCTCAGGACTAGACTAGAGTCTCTACATCTCCTTCCTAGATTAAATCATACACATGGCCATTTTCTGCACCACGAGTCCCCTAAAATTTGAAGGAAATTTTATCTTCAAAATTTCTGTGCACAATTCAAGTATTAATATACTTTGATTTCTCTAAAATTTGAATGTCCTAAGAATTCAAAGAATCAAAATAGTTTTGTGAAATTATATAATAGCCATAAGTGATTACTACCTTTACAATATTCCCAATTAGCTTCTGAATCATAAACAAAAGATTAATGTCTGTTCAATTTTATTTGCTGAAATGTGAGCTAATGCTCTCCTGGGGACATTCTTAGGCAATAAGAGACAAAATTTATGAAGATGAACATCCTCTATCATTCCACTGGATTTTCTAAACTCAACTATGAGAGGTCTGCACTGATTTCTTTCCCTTGTAAGTACATCTCCTTTCATTTGCACTCGCCTCATTTCCATCAGTTATTCTTGGCATCCAGAAAAGATAGAATTTTTTTCACTAACTTCAGAATCCTGCCAGGCCAGCAACATCAAGAAAAGAGTCACAGATAGATTTATTTCACTGCAACTTAAAAGGATTTATACAACTTGGGAGAAAAGTTCCTTCAATCCAAAATCATGTTAGAGGAAACTTCTTAAGTCTTTTAAGTAGAGAGCTGAGTGTAAATATTGAAGACATTTATTTTCTCCCAGAGATAACACGGTTGTCCTGTGTAATAACTCAGATGAACATAGCCAGGTCCTCACCAGAAACTAAGTATGAGTTGAGCATGATGCTGTGCTTGAACAAGGCCTTCAAGTCTCTCTGGACAAACAAGACAAGCCACCCTGACCATCCTGTCTCAGGCAAGTGTAAGGGGTCATGGGGCAGAGTAAGGAGCAGAGCAAAAGACTCCTGAATACCATTTGCATTAGGGAAAACTTCAGAAGGGGTTGCCTCTTGCCTTTTCATTCTCTTTTGTTTTGAAGGCACTATTTAATAGCAATAGACACCATCAGATTCTCAAATCAGAAGGCTAAGTTCAAATTCCAACTTTGTCACTATCAACTGAAAGACCCTGGACACATTCCTGGGCCCTCTCTGTGCCTCACTTTCTCACTGCAAAATAAAATAACAGTAGCACCTGCATCCTCATTAGTTGTAAAGATGAAAGGCTTCAGATCCATGCCTGACACATATTAAGAGCTGCATATAGGTTCTTATTTATCTCAGATGTCCTTGGTTTTAATGTCATATACACCTCCCTTATAAGTCTATTTGTTGGAGGATTAAATGAGAAAACGTATGTGAAAAATATACAAGAGCACATAGTATTTAATACGATTTCAATAACTGCAAATCATGGAGGCTATTATCTCATTAATATAATTAGACAGGGCTATGTCAATAACCCCTCAGGAGAAAGATATATTCTAATAATGCATTACAATCATAAAAGGTAACAGTTATAGTACTAAGTTAACAAAAAAAATTCTAAATATGCTACACGTACCTGTTTGAGAATTCAAGGATATACGCTTGGTGTTTTAGAAACATGTCCATCAAACAGATATTTTAAATATTTGCACTTCAGGAAATTTCTCAACTATGATTCATTTTGTCCCTAACCATATCTTAGATAATATGATCTGCAGTTTACTTGTCTACTGGTGTTATAAATGTGGCAGGGGCGAGCATAATTTTCCCTTAGTATAGCTAGAGGAAAATGAACACAGAAAAACATTTGACTCCAAGTTAACAGAACTAGTGGCAAAGCTTACCTTAAAACAAAAACAAAAACAAAAAAACAAACCCCAAACTATTCATTTTCAAGTCCAATTCTTAAATGCAGAAGCAAATCTTATTTAGTAACTTTTAAGTACAGCTTGTGGCGAAAGAGTGTATCATTAAATATTAGAAATCTATTTGCAGTTAAGATTTTGTGATTCAAGTATATAGCATTCTGGTGGGTTTGCTTGTTGAAAGAATGTCCAGTATGGAAACAACCAGGACACAGTCAGGAGACAGAAACTACACCTGTTACTTAAGCAGAAAATATAATAGCAGCAGTTGTTCACTTGGTATTAAAAAACTGAAAAGACAAACAAAACAAGACAAGAAAACACTACAATGAAAGTAGCATTGATGTTGATAATAGACCTGGAGGAACAAAAGGAAGACTTGGGAATATAGAAACTTGGATGAGGGGCCTCCATGGACCCGAAACTTGGGCATCTTAGAAGGGTGCAGCTATCTGGCTGGTGCTGGTTTCTCTGAGTATGGAGGATGGGCTCCAGGGAACAGGGACCCAGACCCCTCCAGAAGGGTAATTAACCTCTGCTCTGACATTTCTAGGGGGCAAGCAGGCTGATTCTGAGGCCTGGAACAGCTGCTGCCTGGATTCACCTGCTGCTTCTGAAATGAGTGAGACTATGGGGATAAAGCAGCCTTACTAAGCATGAACAAGAACAGGAAACAAATGGAAAGAAGGAAGGCCTTTCCATCCTCCTCCAGAATTCTAGTCTCTACAGCATGTAATTGGCAGAGATGAACCAGAAAGCAGCTGGCAAAGCAAAAAAGTGCTTTGCAGAGTCAAGCTGGGTTGACATCATAAAGCAGGGGAGGGAAAGTCAAGAAAAGGATGCTAAGAGATATTAAGCTGGCACAAGTTCCTAGAGGAGGGGGAATTTACAGTATTTTTCGTTGCCTTATCATTATTTATATTCAATCTGCTAAGCTGCCTTGTATACATTTCTTGGCTCCTATTTACATACTTTCTACCAAAATTGAGGTTAAAAAATTATATTACCAATCTGAACATGCATTTTCATTTGACTTTTAGATTAAAGAAGTCATACTAAAAACTAACACCAGATCTTTCACCCTAAAACCTGCAAACTTATAATTTATCCATCAAAATATGATTTATTTATTCTTATTTTCAAAAAATGAATACATCTGAATATGTAATTTTTTAAATGACTGAAAGACGACACTGAGAACCTAGTGGTTTCTGTAAGGTGTCAATCATGAAATTGCTTATAGAATCCGTAAATCACTGGAAATTCTCAGTAATTTTGTCTTGATTTGTTACAGAGAACGAGTTGTCCATCACTTGGAATCCCAAAGCTGAGTTGAAAACTTTATTTCCCATTTTTGCTCAAAAGTAACTAAGAAGTTGCATTCAAATTCAATGGAGACCAAATCTGAGATCATTAACTAAAGAATAGTACTATTCATGGAAGAGAGGGTGATCAATCAGAAAGCACTCTTAGAATGCCTAGTAAGCCAGACCAAAGCTTGAAAAAGTTCAGGCAAAGCTTGAACACCTCTGAGGCTGGTAGTATCTCCTCCTATTCCTCAGTCATCCCATTCTTAGCGTTCAGCTAGCTCACTAAAAGGTCAATTGCATCAAAAGTTCCTTCCTCAAGTGAAAGAATTTCTGTGCTGGCATCATGCGCTTTCCCCCCAATCTCCAGCTCTCATTTTCTGGGTCAAAGTAGCAGCTGTGAACTCTGCAGAAGAACTAAGTAACTTCAACTCTGATAAGGAACAGATTTCTCATACATAACCATCAGACATATCTGGAACCTCTGTTGGACAACAGTTCCTATTAACCATTGACAAGAAAATATTCACCACAGAATCTTAGAAACAACTGGTCTCAGTTACCTCAGTCCTCTCCTCAACCCCATGTTGCTATAACTAAGGGCTGGAGTCCTCACAATTAAGGATGCTCAAAAGGAGCATTTTGTAGGCATGTATAAACATCAGATCTCAGATACCCCAATGCTCTGGTGCTACTGCTCCCCAATTCTTGAGCAGAAAACATTATTTTTATAAACTTCTACTGTAGGACAATAGTACTATTTATTTTGTTCGCCTGTGTGACTAGTAAAGTGCAGTTCCAGAACCTGGAATATGGTGTTTAGTATTAATGACTCTAGCCATATTAATATCAACATTGTTAGTGTTAGAATGATATATTAGACATAATAAACATTAATGCATATGTGAAAAAAGTGTAGGTCTATGATGCAAAAGGTTGCTGTTGCATTAAAACAATGCTTCTGATGTATCTAAAAGGGCTTGAGTCTGAGACAGATGATTGCTCACCTCTTGGCAGGGGACCTTTCAAATCCAGCTGTGGCACTTTTGTCAGCCTCCCTTGCAACACCTGTGGCCCTGTGAGAATGTCTCTCAAGTGGACTATGACAAAGTTGTAGTCATGTGCCATGACCCACATGCTTCTCTGTGTTTCTTCTGTTCCCTTGGGCTTCTATGGCAAAGACAATGACTAGAGTGATATTGGAGGTCACGTATGTAAGTCAGCTGAGTGATACCATCCCAAGTTTCAAAATGACACTCAGGGCAGAGATGACTCCCTTCCACCTCCTCCCTTGGGAAGTCTTTCCCAGATTGTAATAGGAGAAACAAATCTCTACTATATTTAAACTAATATACTTTGGGTCTCTTTGTCACAGGAGTTTAGCCACTCTAACTAATACATAGCAGAAGACCAATACATTGTATAAGAAAGATTTGAAGTAGTCAAATAATAATAAAAAACAGTGTTCTTAGAAGTGATTAGATCTGATATGGGTCTTAATTAGTAATTATCACAATTAATTTAGTGTCTTAACATGCCAGAGACTATGCCAAGAACTGACATGAATTATCTATTACAACAACCTTTATATTATGTGTTATTAAACCTTCCTTTGCAGATGAGGAAATAGAAGTTCAGAGCATTCTGGTAATTTCCCCAAAGTCAAACAGCTGTAATGACTCGTAAACCTATAATTTGTACACAGGTAGTTCCAGTTCCACTTTCAAAGCTGGTGGTGGTCTAGATTGTAGAAAGGTAAGAAAGCATATATTATCATGACAGTGGGGTCTGCCAGTTGCAGCAACTATGGAAATTTCCTTTCCGTTAATGCTTTTATGGAAAGAGTCCACCTTGCTCTCCCCTCCTTCAAATTGGTCTTGACGTCTGAGAGTTGAACTGCATTGCTATTGTCTCCATCAATGTTATAGCAATTGGAAAGTCCAGAATAAATTATCAAGGTATTTAAAGACGAAAAGAAAACCAAACACCCAGCCACCGTCATTCACCACCACCCCCACTTCCAAGCAGGAGTGCAAACCATCTGTGAGAAGGTTGGATAGAGGCCAGAGGACAATTATGGGTGAATCTTTCTATCTACAAGGAGTTCCAGCAGGATTAGGAGTGTGAAGGGTAGGGATCTTGGCCATAGATCAGAATGAGATGAAGCTTAATCCAAGAAAAAAAAGTATAGTACCTTGTTTAAGATTACTAATATTTGCATAGATAATTAATAGTCAACTATATTTATTCATTAATTTTGGTTTTTGAATGATCCTAGAGGAATCCAAGGCAAGGAAACAATTGTAGACCTGGGGGTGTCTAAGGGGCCATTGACGGGTATATGGACTATATTTCCAACATTGTCTTTGAGTTGTTGGAATAGACCTTTCCTTTTAGGGAGAATATTTCTAAATCATTCATATTATTGTCAGTTCAGTTGCTCAGATTGACATGAAATAGCTAAATAAAGTCTTCTGCTCTGCCCACGGTCTCTCAACATCCCCATGCTCCAGCCTGTTGTTGTTCTTGTCAGAAGCCTTCCATTTTCCTAAGTCAAAGCAACAACCAGCAACCAAGGAGGTAAGGCCACTAGACTGAATATCAAATACTTTCACTGCAGAAGCGTAACAACAGAAACTGGCTGTCCTCAGGGCTGTGTGTGTACCATGCTTGCTCTCTGCGTCCAGGGCATGTAGGGTAGTCACATGTAGCCAGGTAAATAATTCTGGCCAAGAATTAGGAGAAGTGACAGCATCACTTTCAGCTGGCAGCATTGAATTGCTGCTACAAGATACTCCAGAAGTATCTTTCCATTCATCACAGCAAGGAGCAAACTTTGAGTGAAGGGTTACCCCATGAGTCCGGCATGTAATGATCAAGAAATAAACTTTTGTTATTTCAAGCCCTTGGGATATTGCAGTCTACTGGTTGATCTCACTTTTCCTGACTGATCATAATAACTGCCACTAAGTGCTCCACCCTCAACAGTAGATATAGTCATTTATTTGTAATACCACCTTCAAGATGGTTACTCAGTGGCACAGAGGAAGATGGGATGGTACAGAGAAGTTATATAAATTTCTCAAGACAGCATCACTAATGCAAAAGGTAAAATGAGATGCAGGTGCAGAAAGTCTGTTGCCAGACCCTCATATTTAACCACTGATCTATGGTGCCTATTAAACAGTATCATACATTTTAGTTCTCTGCTTAGAGAACTCATTTCAGTTTAGATCTCTGCAACAAGTTTTAATAAAATTGCTCATCATCAATAACATACACATTGAATGCTGCAGGAAAAACATCATCATATCAAAGTCACCATATGCTACCATCAAGTTTAACTCTTGTTTGCAGTTAATTGCAATTATTTTATAAGAAGAAAAAATTGGCATTTGAAATAATTGCACCCCAGATGTCACTATTTGAGTCGCCAAGTTGCATTACAATTTTAAAAGAAGTAATAGCATGTACATGAAATAAATAACATTTAATCATGTAGACTGCACTTTCTCCAAGATTTGGGTCTACCCTCTTGAACCTGGACTCCCTGAGTTAAAAACAGGAACAGAAAACATTATCTATATAGCATGTTTCACTTTAGATTAAACAGATTTTACTCCCTGTTCCCTGGTAATTATATATAATTAAAAAGCACTGAGGAATGTGCGTAAAAGCACAATGAAGGAATGATCATGTGAATAGTGGCTTATTTTAACTCACCGCTGAAGGGAAGTTGCTTTTATTCAGATTAATTTGTGAAAGGACTGATGGGAACATGACAGTGAGACAGAAGGGAACAAGCTCTTTCAAATTGCTCAGCTCAGAAAACATGATTAATGAAACACATCTAATTGCATAAATGCTTCAGAAGGCATTATTACTGAGTGCACTTAAAGGTCATCATCCTATGTAACAACTTTCTCTTCTGGGGAAACCCAGGCTGTGTTTCAGAAACTTAACTGAAGTCAGATTGCTTCAAATCACTGTCTCAAACAAGATCTTGCTGAAGAGCTATAATGGTCGGGTGCTGAGTTCAGACATATCTCAGTATCATGCTCACTCGTGTGTATTCTGCAGAACAAAGACAAGTATGTAAATGCCAACTCTGTCAATTAAGTCATTTATCTGTTAAAAGGCAAAGTAATGGGATCTGCTGCAGAGAACACTGTGCTGGGTGCTCTGGGGTGCAAAGCATCAGGGCATCGATGCCTCAGTTAACCCCGGGGGCTTATCCATGTCAGGCACTACCTCATTTCATCCTCATAAAAATGCTATGATCTGGACCATGATTGTCACTATTTTTAGCTCAGGTAGGAAATGAGGCTCCTGCCAGCACATTCAGAATGCTATCTAGTGACTTCAGTGCTAGGGGAAACAAAGCATGGAAGGAGGTTATGCAGGGCTGGGGCTCTATGGTATTTAAATAGGGTGGTTAGGGAATGTGATTTGAAAATGGCATTTGAATAAAGACCTAACGGAAGTGAGAAGAAAGCTGCAGCCCTTTCTGGAGAAAGTGTTTCTAGGCAGAACTAGGAGTAAATGCAAAGCCTGGAGGTGGGGCTCTATTGAAGGGACAGCAAGGTGTGTGGCTGGAGCACAGAGAGAGGGTGAGGCAAGGAATAACTCCTCAGTGTGAGAGGCGGAGCCCAGAGGGTTCTGTCCATCACTGGATCATCCTTGAAGGTCTCTGGATTTTCCTGTGAATGATGGGGTAGGGGGTGAGGGGGATGGGGAGGGGGTGTTCCTGGAGTGTTTTCACAGTCTGACAACAACGGACTCCCTCTGGCTGCTTTGTGGACAACAGACCTAAGGGCAGTAAGGAAGAAGAGGGGAGACTAATTAGGGGGCTACTGCATGAACCAGGCAAAAGGTGAGTGTTCTGGCCCAGGGAGGAAACAGCATCAAGGTGAGGGCAGATTGTATTTTACAAGTGAAAGTAGGACTGGGGGCAGATGGGAGATGGAATATAAGAGAGCAAATTTAGGCTGGATGCGAAACAGTACTGCAGTAGTGCCATCCATGCTCCAAGGAGGTGCAAAGGATAGTGCCCAAGAGGGGGGACAGGCCACTGTCTATGGGTTCTTACCCAGCTTCCAATTACAAGGACACCCAGGCTCAGGGAACAGCAGCAATGGGTGTTTATCTAACAAACAAGTACTGAAGAAACATTAATCACACCTGATGCTCCCACAGGGGGGAAACATTTAAATTCCTCTGTGACTGACCTGCAAATTTTAGCAAGAGGGTTTAGAAGCACGCCGCCCTCCTCCCCATCTCTCCAGCCCTCTATTAAAATAAATACAATCTTTTTCAAGTATGTGTGCAGAATCAAGGCAGGGCAAGGAAGTAACTTTTTTTCCCCTCTGTGAAGTGGCCTTCCTGTATATCTCCTTCCGCTCACATAAATCTGCTGCTTTAGGCCCTTCCTGCCAACAACTGAAGAAATGGCCTGGATTTGGACCAGTGAATTACCTGATCCGACCTCTTCATAGAAGCTGTCCTCAAACGCTTAGTTAATGGCCACCTAGCATAGTGCAGTTCAAGAAAGCTTTCTGCCTCAGCCTCCCCTCCCCCATTACCGTTCTGCTCTCAGTCAGATGAGAGCTTGCGCCTTTGTGTCATCCCGGGCTCTTTTCACTTTTGACAGCTATGGGCTTTACAGGAAGTCAAACAGGTTTGGAAACCAGTTTGGTCTCAGCAGACCTGCACAGCAGGAATTTACCTCTATGCACAGGGATCTAGGACAGTGCCTGCGTGGGTACTAGGGAGTCAGTCCAGGTTCCAGAGGGCTTCTAGTCATCCCGTCTGAACGGATTCATCAATCTGCTCGCTGAGAGAATAAAGCTGGCTGTCCCAATATGATTACAGGGGGATTAGTTTATTATTCTGAACTCTGGTACATGGCAAGGGTAGTGTTATCCGTGCCAGTTTGTGTATTGAGCCAAAGACGAAATACCATGTTAGTCTGATTGGCTCCAAGAAACCATTTGCACAAACGGAGCTCCAGAGAATGCCAATGTGTGTACACGGATTATACCACGTGACTGTGTCTCCTTGGCAAAGCCCTTTTGAGAAGGAAATTACAAGTCTTCATATATTCAGAACTATTTAATAGCTGGCAAGCTACTGACAACCACCTGTGCTATTGCCAAATCTGCTGAAATATCTTAAAAGAGTCCATCCTTGTCAGGTTAGTTTATAACTAAATAGAAGCACCACACATAATAGATGCTACATTTTCTTTAAAAAAGAAAAAAAGGATCATTTATCTCCAGCTGTGGTCCCTGTCCATGTAAACATGCTAAATCCCAGATGAGCAAAGAAAGCTTTGTAAGAGATTGTAGGCCATGTGAGATGCTGGTCCAGGAACTAGACCTTGCAAGGGTAGTAGCAAGGTTAGAATGACAGCTTTCCAACCCAACAACCTTGTGTCCTTCGGCAAGTTTTGTCACCTTGACAAAACCTCAGCTACCTGATCTGTAAAAAGGGAATGATCTTAATATGGCTCAAGTGACTATAGACTAATTTCCCTGCAGAGAATGAGGCACAGGAGAGATAGTCCAGAGACTAGTGTTTCTCAAATTGGTAGAGGTGGGATGAGGAATGCTTCTGGATTTGGAAATTCTCTTAGAAACATATCCACACTTGCCTTTCAATCATGGTGTAAGTATTAACAGAGCCATGTTCAAAATTAATAGGCTGTGTTAGAGTTGGAACTCATTTTGGAATCTGTGTTTATGATTAGTTTGGCATCAAGAGGTACCACCTGAATTATCATGAGGTAGAGAAAATAGAAGAAAAACAGATGATATAAAGGAAATATCCTTGGCCACTGAAGGTTCTATGATACTTTTGGCTTCTAAGAGTTCAAAACAGAGGAAAGTATAAAAATCAGTGACCCTGTAGTAGACCTACAGAAGCTAAGAAGGCAACATGCTTATGCACAGCGTGGCAGTGAGCAACATTTCAACTTGCAAAATGGTATCTGCCACAGTTAAATAACATGATTATTTTGAAATTTACTGACATTATAGCTAATATATAAAATGTTTTTGATTTCATGGTTGTTTGCAAGTAGTAAAGAAGTTTATATCTGGCTATAGGCTTTTAATTTTTAAGTAAAAGTTAAAATTTATCAATAGTTGATATCCAAGGAAAAATGTTTTCCTATAAAATGAGTTCATAGATTATTCAGTTTTCAAAAACCCAAATTAGAAAGTGCTTACTTTTAGTATAATTATTATTAAGGAAATAAAAAAATGGATGCAAGGAATAAACAGCCTTAGGCTTTATTTATGAAAAAAATAAGCTAGACCCTTGCATATACTAGAGTAAAAACATGGTATTAAAAAATCATGTCCAGGAGAAAAAACAATATAGAGCAATATTTTAAATCATAATTGTTATATTTAGGTGATGAAGTTAGGAGTGAAATTCTTTAGATTTCAAAATGTCTTTAACAGGCATGGATTTAAAATTTTTAAAATATATGTCTCAAATAGAAGCAACCCCTCCAGTGTGAGAATGTAATTTGCAATAGAGACTGATTCCAGACCCGCTGCTGAGCTGGGGGACCCCCAGTATTTACATGCCAAGCTCCCAGGCCCTGGTTCCAATAGATTCCTCTACATAGCACGTCAGGTCCCTACATGGTCCCCTGGTAGCACCAGCAGATGTGATTTATAGAGCAAGCTTCTCTCCTAAAACACCTTTCTGGGAATTCTAATTCTTTTTAGTGCTGGTCAGTTCCAGGAACTGTCTGCACAGCTGCAAAGGTGGTCCCCATAAGCGTTCCTTTCCCTTTGCTGTCTCCCTGGCCCACCACTGGCAAACTGGGAAACAGGTCTCTGGGTTTTCCTGTCTCTTTAGCCCTGCTTTTGGCATCCTGCATTTTCTCTGACTTTCTTCCCCAAGCTGTAGTCATTGCATTATGCCCATGCCTGACTTTCCTTGGCTGAGCTTCCAGTGCTCCAGCCTCTTCCTTCTCAATATTTGGCTGACAGAATGTGCTGGGAACTTGGGAACTCCTTCAGGCTAATAATTCACTTAGAAAAAATAAATATTACTGAAAAAACAATAATGAAAAAATTAAGAGAATGTTTTAATGCCATATATGTTTTTAACATACATAGCTATAGTTTCTTAACATGTGTTATATGGCATTATTTAACTCTTTTTAAATAATAATTTGATCTTTATTGTGTAAGTCTTTCTAAACATATATGCAAAAGCAAAAACCACGAAGAATAAAGGCTAATATTTTTAACTGAATACATCTTTACAAATTCCATACAGCCAGAACAATAAAATGGTCAAAATATTTATCATACATACAGCAAACAGCAAAAAGCCCTTGCAAATTCATAAGAGTAAAGAAGAAGTTAAAAGAGAAATACAAGTGGCTGGTAATACATGTATAAAAATGTTTGCTATTTCTTTTCCCACATGTTTAATGCTTAACAAATATAAAATGCTAAGGCTAATTGGTCACTATATATATTCTCTACATGTAGGTTACTAGACAAATATGCATGTGTGTGTTTTAATTTTTTTTTTAAATACACAAGATGCCCAAAGCACCCATCTCTGGAGGTGGGACCTGGCATCGGTGTTTTAAAAGCATCCCAGGTGGATATGGAAGCAACCCAAAAGCCCCTAAATAGACAAATGGTACAGAAAGCTGTGGTATATGTACACGATGGAATATTATTCATCAATCAAAAAAGACAAACTTAGGTCATTTTCAACACCATGGATGAAGCTAGAAGGAATCATGTTAGCAGAAATAAGTCAGAGGGAAAGAGAAATACTGGATGGTCTCACTTCTATGAGGGATAAAGGGAAAACAAACAACAAACAAACAAGAAAAATTGAAAACTAATTCTCAGCAGAACTGAAGCATGGAGCATGAGATGGGGAGGAAGGAAAGTGGGAGGGGCACAAAAAGACTAAAACGATGGTTCACGGGTGATAAGGTGGTGGGACAACCCCGGGAGAGATAATGATGTAAAATATAAGAAATTAAAAAATTAAGAGTTTAAAAATAAAAAGCACCCCAGGTGACTGTCATTACAGCCTCTGACAACCATCAGAGGAATCACCGCGCAACACTGCTAGGGCCTGGCACGCACCTTAAGCCCACCGCCTGAGTGGAGTCCTGGTTCCCCCGCCCACCTGCTCGCTCTACGACCTTGGACAATTTAATGTGCTTCTCTGTCCCTGTCTCCTGATTTGTGATGTGGAGAGGCTGCTAATAAAGATGTTACTTCACAGGGCTGGGGTGAGGATGACATGAGAGAACGCCGGGGAGGCGCTGGGGCTGCGGGCGCTCCATCCAGGCTGGTTCTCAGCAGCCATCACTGCTCATCAGCCGGTAGTGGTGCCTCGGCTCAGGGAACCCAGGGTGGAGACTTGAGGAATTAAAAAGCCGCAGCGTTTCTCTGGGGGCAGAGTTGATTGAAACACGGGCTGTATACGGAGTTCATAAAGGGCCTTCTTTTTCGCTGAAACATGATCTTATAAAAACTCCCGTCCTGAACAGACCTTTGCTGGGCGCCAGGCCACACCAGGTGCTGCGGTTGAAGAGACCCGTGGGGGCTGTGCACATCACTACACTCCTCTCCTTCCCCAGCTTAAAAGAACACCTGATCGGGAAGCTTTTCATGGAATTAGAAAAAAAACATTTCCGCAGGGGAGCCTGATTTTCAAGGGACCCCCGCCCGGCAGGCTTCAGAATTCTTTGGCAGCCTCTCGATAGCGCCCTCCCTTGTGGGAACAGGGGCACATCCGGCCCGGGTGGCCTCCCCCCCTCCAGTTGACTAAGCCTGGCCCTAGAAGAAACGCCCTCCGAAGTCCAAGCGCAGCACACCTGTTAGTGTTTGTTTTTAACTGACTGTTGATTTAGCGTTGGGCCAGCAGGGGATGTGGTTACAGGGCTACGATAAGGGCTTGAGCTGCTTTGGAGGAGAAAGCCAAGTTGGGTAATGAAAACTGAACCACCCCATCCTCTGGCTTAAAAATATCCTTACCAAAATTACGAAAGCACCACAAAACCAAAACAAAATATAAACCCTCCCTCTCTCCAAGGGAGAGCTCCCTTCCTCACACTCGCAGCACTTGGAAAGCAGCTCAGCCTTTTGGAACTGGGACTCACCGTGGGTGCAGTTCTGTGTCCTCTCAGTAGTCCGGCTCTCCACCAGGGTTAGCACATTTCACCTCCCTGTGCCTCAGTTTCTTCAGCAATGGTGGGGAGGATTTGAATGCACTAATTTCGAGGGTCCTTTGCAGGGCTCCCAGCACTTTACCTATCATGTCAGTGAATTCCCCGATTCACGGAGGCATTGGCATGTTAAGTTCTTGAGCACAAACAATGCACCCAGAAACACGAGAAAGGGGGGATCAGAGCGGACCAGGCACCATCCGGGAAGCAAAGGTTTAAATGAATGGGCAGAGCCAGGCCTTCACACACTCCTGCTGGCTGCTGCAGATGTTCAGGGGAAAGCTGAAATTTGCAAATCAGAATCAGTAGTTTTTTCATAAAGAAGGTGACTCTTCAATTGAGTATTGGTTGATAAGGGGGTGCTTCCCAAGGTGGGGGCCGTGGTGAGAAGTAGTGTTACAGGAAAGCTTCAACAAAGGCTGAGCTGCAGCAGCATGGTATGGTAGGGAATTGCAAGCACCTCGGGGAGCCAGAAACCTGTATTGTTAGGTGTGTGTGTGTGTGTGTGTGTGTGAGAGAGAGAGAGAGAGAGAGAAGGAGGGAGGGAGGGAAGGAGGAAGGGAGGGAGGGAGGGAGGAACGGAGGGGAAGAGTAAAGAGAGGAATGCAGATAGATACCAGAAGAGATGAAAATCCAGTATGGCTAAATGAAAGATATATGATACCAAGGTGTTGAGAGTTTAGCCTACAAACACAGAGGAATTGTTGACAAGCAGTTTTAAGCGCAACTTCATGCAAATAGTAACAAAAGCAAAATGACTAAGAGATAGAATAGGTGCATTGTTATATATGACTTTTTTTTCTTTGCCTTTGTTGGATAATGGATGTGCAAATGTGGTATCATCCTGTTTTCTTGCTTGCTTCTTAAATAACAGTGCTTGAGGCTTAAGTTTAACCATTGACCTTAATTTGTAGGCTTTTTAATGTCCCTTTGGTGTAAGCAATGCAGATCAAAAAGCTATCACTTTCTCAGAACTTTTGGATTAATTCTAGTCTTAGCACTCTCTTCCACTGGTATGCATTTCTCTTCTATCTTTGTATGTGTGTGTACCTTATCATCTGGCAAGCAGAAATTATATCATGAATATTTTATCACCCCAGAGTGCCAGCATAGAAGAGACTATTAATAGCTGAATGACTTGAAAGAATATTCCTAGCACATGTCTGGCATAGAGCAGGTGCGCATGATTAGAAGAAAGCATGTAGGCTGTGGAGCTGGAAGGTGCAGGGGTTTCACCCAGCCGCATCACCTCATCGTTAGCCTTCCTGAACAAGTCATTTCACTCTGAGCCTCATCCTCGTCTTCAGTAAAATGGAGCTAATAATATTGTTAGAGAATATATTTTTTAAAAAAGCTAAAACATGCCTATTATTCAGATAGGAAATGAGCTCACAATAAAGATTTGATGAACCAATAAATGTTCAATTGACTCAAAGGAAAAAAGAAAAGAAGAGCAAATTTGTATGGAGTAAAGTCACGTTGAAATGATTCTACAAATAGACAGTCGCTATTTTTTTCTCTAGGGGCATGAGTGGGTAGAGAAACCAACTTAATTATATCCAGACAGAGGATATCTGTGTATCTACAGACAAGAATCATTTACATTGCTATCTGTGGTATCAGTTATTGATAACCTAGAAAATTATAAAACAGCTTAAAAGTAATGAAAGACTCAGAGACACCGCTCCCCCACACACACACCTACACACACCTACACACACACACACACACACACACTCACAGCACATAGCCAGAATCTGGCAACTTGAAAGGCTGGACACTAGCAATGTATGATTTTTCACCAAAGCACAAACTTTTCTCTTAAATGCCTAACTGGCCTCACTGCAGCCTCAAGTTGCCAGGAGGATTAGATTTCATGTATCTGGAGTCTCTTGCAAAGTCCTGAGAACATACCAGTTGCCCAACAAGCAATAGCTGTTTTTTTCTTATTGTCAATATGTCAAGAAAGAGAAATGCTTCCGGGGTGACTTTGGCTCACTCATCCTGAATGTGGTTTCTTCCACTGCTGTATCAAATGGTGTCCGTACACAGTGTCCAGGCACTGCTGGTGGTATGTGTCTGAAGGATAAATTTATATTAAGGATAATATTCTGATGAACTGCGGAGTAGATTCTTTAAACATTTGGTGGTTCACCTGCTGAGTTAGGAAAGATGGTAAGACAGAAAGATGCTTCCATCATGTTCTTTCCAAGAGACCTCGGAACTTGGGTCTTACTAACCTAAGATTGGACACCACTCTAATAGGACCCCTTCCCACTAGAAGCCACTGTGAGTTCTACTAAAAATAAAAGTTTCTTCTCCCTGGTTCTAAGTCCTTATCCAAACAGCACTCACTGCTGCCAGCTGGATTTGCTATTCTGGCCATGATGACATCCCAGCAGCAATTTTTTTCAAGGAACCAAAGCTAAATTATGATGGCACTGTTGCTACTGGCAATTCAGTTCTTGTGAGAAACAAATTAAGAGTTTCCTGAACTCACCCCATCTTAAATGATAAAAAGGGCACTTAATAAAGTACATGTTGGCATGTGGGTGTGAGTAGGTAGTAAGATACCCAAAATTTAATGTGATGCTCCTCGCATTGCATACAACTTAGATAATTTTGTAGTGGTAAAGGATAGGGTGATGAATAAAAATCAGGTATATCTTGGATGTGTCTCTGATTTTACTAGTTTGGTTCCATTTGAGTGTTCCCTTGTTCTTTTTAATTTGTTTTTTTTCCCACTCCTTTCCCTCCCTTGTTCTTTTTAAAAATCTTTTATTTTAAATGGTAACAAAGAGTCTTCCAACTTAATAGTGAACTTGACTTCTGATAATTTTCTAGGGAAAGACTTGGGGGGGGGGACGGACTGACTTGTGTTTTCTCGAAGCTAAACAGGTTCTGTAGTCCCAGCCTCCTTCCACACCTTCAGGTGTCCTACTTGGGACCTGGAGAAAAACTGGCCTGAAGAAATCTTACCTTATTCTACCCTAAGTCCACAGCTGTGCATAACTCTCCCATGTGGAGAAAGAACTCTTTGATTGGAAATAAAACTACTGTGAGCACAGGTAGGAGCAAGGGCAGTGGAAAAGGAATGCTGTCTTTGATCAGAAAGCAAAACTTAGCGATGGATAAAGGCAGGATTAGTCTTTTGATTCAGGATTATTTACAATTATTTCATGAGTCCCTGAGAAAGATCCATTTTAACAAAATAACTCTGCTTTGCAAGGAAATGCCAGCAATTCCACAATTTTGAGTTGCAAATCAGTGACTTAAGCATATGTTCATCTGCACAGATGCATGTATTCAAGTCTCAAGGAGTGAAATGGTCATAACGTAGTGATTCCTAACCTTCTGGGACTGTGTATGCCTTTGAGAACATGAAGAGACCCACACCTCAAATCACTTGTGTGCTTGGTGCCTTGGGCTTTGCTCCCGTTGCAAATAACAAAAGTTGGTTCTGGCTAATTTATGCTACAGAGACATTTCATGGAAGGAAATGGAGTGGGAGAGGAAGCAGAGCTGGATGCAGGAGCTAATTCCTGGGGGCACAGTCACCTGGTAGTTGCCAAGAGAATGACTCCAACTGAGCCATCATTGCCCTTGCTATGGCACAGTCTCCTGGGATGAACTGCTGCATCTAAATTAGACCCATATATACTTTAGAAGGCTAGAAGCAGTGAAACTTACCACGGGCAATGTCACCAAGGCAGAGCACTATTGTGAAGGGATCGAGGCCCTAAAGGAACATAAATCATGGCCCTAATGTTACTGGATCGAAGGAAATGCTGCTCAGTACACCTGCTTACTGGCCATGGGCCTTTGGCACAGAGTTCTACCATAAACACTGGGGTCTAAAACACACTGACCCAGCTATTGCCTGGGGCCGATGTGTTTTACACCCTCTCTAACAGAGTTGATTTCCCGAGAGTATATTTGCTGTTAGAGAACTTAGTAGTAAAGAAAAATTGAAAGTTCTGATAGAAAGAACATGAGGATGCCATGAAAGTGACTAGAAGCAAAGAACAGTGAAGCAGTAGAACCAGATTCCCCAGGTGTGATCCTAGATGACATCATCTCTGATTCAGGATGTATCTACGCTCACCAGTCACAGGCTCTCACACAGGCTCTGCTGACCCTGCACTGGACCCATGACACTGCAGTGACTAACGTCCCAGAGGGGACAGTTCAGAAAGAACTGCATGCTGGGTGATGCTGTGGAATGAAAAGCACTCCAGAATCTGGACTCTGGAATTCTGGTTTCCTGGTGTGAGGACTAGAGAGACCAAGGTTGCAGGTTGGGATAGAGTATCTCATATCTGCAGGGAGATGGATCATGACCTGAAGTGACCTTGAGACCAGAGACCAAACTGAGCGTCTCTTGAACAGCTGGCTTTGGGCTTGGCTCTGAGGAGAAATGAGCTTCTCTTTGATGATGTCTCCACTTCACACCCTTAAAAGTCAATTCCTGAACTAGTGATGCAGACACCTGGGAAGGCTGAGTGATTTTTGCTCCTATCCAGTCTCCAGGTCACCTCAAGCTTTTCTCAGTCACATATAATAATCTCAGTTCCACCAGCCTCTTTCAAACTCCTCTTCTTCTCTGAGACCGAGCTCGAAGCTTCATTCACATGTGGGATCCCTGACACATACCTGGCCTGCTCCATCTCTGCCAACTCCAATCTTTTTATCCCCTGATTAAATTACATCCCCTGCAGAAATCTTTTTTTGATCCAAATTAGATTAATCCTCCTATCATTGATCTATATTTGTTTATCTGGATACATGTCATATTTGTAAAATATTGGGGTGCTTGTTTGCAATGTCCCTTACATCATAAACTCTTGAAAGACACAGACCACATTTGTACAATCAGTTTTGTAATCCCCATGCCAGGCACATCATAGATGATCATTAAATATATACTAAGTGACTATTGTGCCATATTGCACTGGAGAGAAACTGTCAAGGACAAATAGAAGTGAAACTCATTAAGTCAGTAAATTCAGAGGGTGATGTACATGCTAACAAGTAGAGAGGTAAAAACAGAGATAAAATATAAGATGCTGGCAGAATTGTAGAATATCTTTCATTCTCTTAACCTCAGAAGTGAAGGGAGCCAAGAAAACTTATGGAATGTGGCCAAGAGAGCAAAGGTTTTAGTTAAAGCTAAATGCTCATATATTGCATTTTGTTGTTCTGGCAGGCAACAGAATTCCCACCTTATAATAATGTTATTATAATATGATAAAACAAATACCAAAAACTATGGGGAGAAAACCAAAGTGAACTCTTGGAAGGATCTTAAGTCTTATAGTAAAGAGTTAAAACAAGTCACAGAATATGACAACAAACTTTATTTATTTGTTTATTTATTTTGTTTTTTAACAATGTACCATTGTTTAGCATTCTTGTTAATATTTTGACAGTGTAGGGTTTCTTCCATCAGGTGAGTTCATTGTAGTTCTCCCTCCCCAAATCATCCACAGACTTCAACCGTGATCCATTGTGCTCTCCCTTCTCTTCTTGATGCCTCAGATCGATGGTCAACTTTCAAGGGTTAATTTTTCTATGTAGTCTCTGTATTCCACACATAAGTGACACTACCCTACTTAACTTCTGGATGATTTTACTTAGTATAATCCCTTCCAGCTCCATTCATGTTGCTGCAAATGACATGAGTTAATCTTTTTGATTGCTGAGTAGTATTCTCTTCGATACATATATAATATTTTCTTGATCCACTCATCCATTGCAGGATTCTTAGGTTTTGGGAAAACAACTTTAAAATACCTATGGGAGATCACATACACTATAATTAACTAAAATGGCTTTGACTAGCAGAATAACACATGAAACTTGCCCTATACATCAGTTATCTTTTATTGCAATTATGTTGTAAACAAACAACTATGAAATTTCAGTGGCCTTACATTACTGATGGGAATATAAACTGGTCTAGCCACTATGGAAAGCTGTGTGGAGGACCCTTAAACTAATGAAATGAAAATACCAAATGCCATTTGACCCAGAAATTGTTCTGGGAATCTACCCAAAGGACACCTTAATACTAATACAAAGGGACACCTGTACTCGGATGTTTATTGCAGCACTATTTGTAATTGCAAGGACATGGAAACCATATGTCCCAAGACAGATGACTGTATCAGAAAGATGTGGTATATATACACAACAGAATATTACTCACAAATTAAAAATGACAAATTTGATGAATTTGAGATAACATGGATGAACCTAGAAGAAATCATATTAACAGAAACAAGTCAGAAAGAAAAAGACAGAAACCAAATAGTTTCACTAATATATGGATATAGGAAAAACAAACAAAAGGCAGAAGGAAAAATCAAAACAAGTTAACAACCAAACTAAAGTATACAACTGGGGATGGGGGAATGGGGTGGGAATGGTCAGGGAGGGGAGGTGGTAGATGAACCCCAGAAAATAAAGATGTGAAATATATATATATATATATATATATATATATATATATAATAAATCTTCCTCATGAAAGTAATTCAAGCAACATTTTCTAAAGAAGGTATTTTTGTAAATCAGGAATTTCATATTTTAGGAACTACCAAAAATGTGTATCTTGAGAAATCTAATGTTATATATTAGAGCCACTTTATCTGTCTGAAATATATTATTAGAGTCAAATAAATAAATAATCAAAAAAATCAATATGCTACTTACTAATGTAGATATCAATGTAATTTTATATTCTTATTAGACACTGACTTATTAAAATAAATTTTGAAACCACTTGAAAAAAAAGAAAAGAAATTTCAGTGATCTAACACAATAAGCATTTAATCTGGTATCTAATTCTCTAAATTGACTGTGTAGTTCTGCTTAGCTAAACCAAACATGGTTTAAACTGTGGTGAGGCTCATGCATAAGGGCAGCTAGTGGCCTCTGGCTGGTCTAAGCCAGTCTCAGCCTGAGAGAATTAAATGATTATAAATATAGTGACAGTGGAAGAATGGAAGATTTCCTATGGGCAAATGATAGACTATTGAACAATTGGTTTTTTTGACAACAGGCTGTGCAGTGGGGGGAAATGGATTCTTACCTCAGATCATAGAAAAGTCAATTCCAGTTTATGAAAGATACAAATGTAAAAAGCAAAATTTAAAGCTCTTAAGAAAATATAGGAAAATTTCTATAGAGCTTAGTGTTGGAAAACAGTCTTCAATAAGGTACAAAAGGTACAAACCACAATGAAATGTAAATAAATGTGATTAAAGTATAATTTGTAACTTCAATGCAAAAAAACATTCAAAAATGAAAAGAAAATATTTTGAGATATAGAGCTGTATTATATATATATATTAAACAAGTAAGAAAAATTAGTGTTGAGAACTAATACAGAACTTTTCCAAGTCAATGAGAAAATGATAAACAAGCCAATAGGAAAGAAGTAATAATAGGAAGAGGGAACTCAGGAATAGGAACAGGGAACTCACAAAGAGGAAAATTAGAAGGCCAACAAGCTTCTAATTAAACTTTTGATATCATTATTAAATTTGAGTTAAAACCATAATGAAATACTCTTTCATAACTATTGACAAGGATGATGTAGATTGGCAATGTCAGGTGTTAATGAGGAGCTACCAGAACTTTCATATATAATGGGTAGGAACTGAATTAGGCTTAATTGCTTTGGAGAGCTTTGTGGCAATAACCTACAAAGCTGAGTATGTAAATATTCTACAACTCAGCCATTCTGCATATCCTACAAAAGTTTTAATAGTTTATACACGAAAATAATTATTGCAGAATTATTTATTTTTAAAAATGGTAAACATTCTAAATGTTTATAATTAAAAGTATGCATAGATAAATTTTGGCATATTCCTACAATGAAGTACTTTACTATGCTAAAAGTAAATGAACTGAGATAATATATCAATGTGGAAAAACTCACAACATAATGTTGAACAAAAGATCAAGTCATGGGAAGGTAAATATAATGAAAACAGTTATAAACTGTATAAACTATGAAGTTATAAACTTTATCACTCTAAAGGCATGTTAAACCACACCAATTGAATATATAGGAAAGGCACAAAAATGTGGGAATAATATATAGGAAATTCAGGTCAGTATTTATAGTAATCTCTGGAGAGCAGGCCAGGTACAAAGAAAATGCTAGTAGGAAAGAGAACCAGGCAGTTTCAACTGTATCTATAATGTTACAATTATTAAGCTGTGTAATGTTAACAGGAGTGTTTTTAATATTATTCTCTGCATGCTATTTTTATGTCTGGTATTGAATTTAAAAATAAGTAGATATTTAGGAGTCTTTCTATGAAAGAGAAAAAGAAGTAATGGTACTGTAATAAAAACTTCAAATAATGTTATCCCGTTACACATAATCCTATGGATACGCATCTATGGGTTTTCTTGCTCCAACTCTCTCGCCCACAGACTTTGTTCTATAACATTAGTGGTAAACAGCAGTAAAATGATTCCATGCTTTAATACATTTGAAGAATGCTGAGTTAGTTAAATGAGGTTCAGTGGAGTTCTTCTCTACAAAATTGTTGAAGTATTTGAAATATTAATGGTACCTGTACTTCAGAGCAGAAGATAACAATGTAGCATTTCTCTCACTAGAGTAACTCTGGAACCATTTTTTTCACACAGCAAGTCAGTGTAATATCAAATATGTCTTGAAAAACTTGCCTCCCCAAATCTCATTTTCCTTTTGCCCCACATCTCAGTCTGCCCATAAATTCACTTTCTTTCCACTACCTATGTCCTTGTCAAGTTGCTAACCTTTCTTCCCACATATCATCCACTGTTCTGTCTCCGTTTCATGGAGGCAACCTTATATCATGAACAGAACAGGCAGTTGGAATTCCTGGCTTCCAGGCTGGGGGACCCTGGGAAGACTGCCTAATTTTTCTGTGCCCTGGGTTTTGTCTGCAAAGCTAGAAAGTAGCAAATCTCTTACATATTAAGAGAGTTGTAGAAGTTTATATGTATAATGTGTTTCGGATTTACTGACTGTTGACTATATATAGAGAGAGTGATATATATATATATATATATATATATATATATATATATATATATATCACACATATATATATGTGATAGGGTGAAATAAATTAACTTATCCTAAAAAATTACTTTGGGAAACTATGTGAGCTTCCTATAGCTACCGCAGCAAACCGGCCAAAAATGAGTGACTTGAGTTACAGAAATTTATTGTTTCAGGGTTCTGGAGGCTTGAAACTGTTAATAGGTTTGGTTCCTTCTAGGAGTCTGAAGGAGATTCCTTCCAACCCTCTCTCCTGGCTCCCAGTTGGCAGTTGTGCACTTAATGACTTTTGTTGCCTCACCCCATCTCTGCCTTCATCGTCGTATGATACATATTCTCTTATACGCATGTCTATTCCCAAATTTTGCCTTTTTATACAGACATCAGTCATAGTAGATTAGGGACACATTCTACTCCAGTATGACTTTATCTTATCTAATTTGCTGCAGCCCTTCTCCCAAATGAGGGCTCATTCAGAGCTACGGGACTAAGAAATTCAATATATGACTTTTCAAAGGCTACAATTCAACCCTTAACAGAGACCAATTAAAATAACACCTATGGAAAACGCTGTTACACCCTTGTAAGGAGTTACAAAATCTAAGGCCCTGTGGGTGTCACAAATGCTAAGCCCCTAGGAAGCTACTTCATTGGAACACACAGCCAGTGTTTGTTTGGCAGGCTCAGACAGCTACTGGGAGCAGTGTCAACAGAGCTTGTCTAGAGACTCTCAGAAGGGAATGGTCTGTCTGTTCAGTTTTAATATCCCCAGTCATTGACTATTAACAGATCAAAATCCATTCTGTGGAGAGTTACTGCCTGTATAAGGTTTGTGTATAAGAAGCGCTACAGCAGTATGCAGAGAGGTGAAATAAAGGCTTGCAGCCAGGAATTCTATGAAATAGCCCCAATTTGCTGGGTTATTCCATGGTCACATGAACAGAGAACCAGCTTTGCTGTTTGCTGTTGTTCAGGTTGTGCTATGGCCCCAAGGCACATGCCTTCCTCTTAGGCTGCTTTGAGAGGAATTCAGAATGACATTAGACCGCCTTGAATCTAGAAAGGCTAGTCACACCAATATGACCTAGTTAGCATGAATTAATATCACCTGTTGGTAAAAGCATGAATTCTGAAATCCAAATACCTAGATTTATGCTCTGAGTTGGGCATTCATGTGAGATCTTGGGCAAGAGATGTCGGCAGCCTTCACCAAATAACCATACTCCCCTGATATGTCTATTACAAATATGGAACAAGATAATACATGAAACAGAACAGTGTCTGGAATATAGGCTACCCTCAGTAATTGGTAGTTGCCATTAATCTTAGTGTAATAACAGAGAGAGAAATCGTTTTCAGATAATCTTTCCCTTTTAAGTTGTAAAATAATAAGAATAATTACACTAGCCAATGCAACCACTTTCAATTTTGAATATCAACTTCTAAGATATTTGGGGTGTGAATGTAACCTTGTATTGTGCTACTTTAACATCAGTAGTTTCTGTGTTCCTACATAGTTATGTTAATGACTATATAAGATTTGATTGATTGAGACATCAAATTTTACCTAATTGTTCTCCTATGGTTTGGATTTTTGTTTTGGTTATCGTAGATACCATGACTAATGTCACTTTGGGCAAGTGATTTTTTTTCTCTCATTAAGAATAATTAACCAGGACAGTGTCCCTGAGACTCTGCCTAGTAGTCTTTACTTCCATGTTTTTGACCTAAATTATATTTCTCATAATCCATATCTGCTCCTACCTTTTATTCCTCAATTTTTCATAATGAAAGTCATATCTTCATTAAGTATTTCTTACTCTCCTTCTGCAGATTCTAAGCTCCCCAAACTGTTCCTTGCTGGGTCATTTCACCCTAGGACCCACACATCCCTTCCTCCTATTCTGTGCCCACAAAACTCCTATTCATCCTACAACACTGAACTCAAATGCACCAACCATCAAACCTAGCTCATTGCTCCATACATACTGTTCCCAGCACACTGTACACAGTTCTTGGCATTCTCCACAACTCACTGTGATTGTATATCATAGGTGCTCACGACGCTCAAAAACAGTGATTACACATGGTAGACAAGTCAGTCAGTTATGGAAATATTTGTCTATGAGAAATTAGTTAAGTTCAGATGTTTGTTTTGACAGGGTTGGGTAAAAGACAGTGGTTAATGACAAGGGTTTCCAAATCAGATAGACTTTGATTTGATTATTAACTCTACACTGCTAATTAGGAAGCCTTGGGAATTTAAGTCAATCTCTTTGAGTTTCAATGCCTTCAAGTGCAAAATGAGAACATTTCTGTTGCCACCTTTCTTGCAGGATTGAGATGTGAATTCATTGGGTTAATAAATACAAAGCATATAGCAAGTATATGGATGAAGTGGCAGCTATTAAGACTAGAAAAAATAGACACTGAAAAGTTGAACTAGAAGTATTGCTCCCTATTAGATTTTGTCAATAGACCCCTGGTTATCACCTCTTAGAATATAAATGGGGGTAATACCAGTGCTGGTCTTTCACTATTTTCTGCTCACTCTTAAAGGGTTCTCATTTGATGAAAATGTCTGCTGAAGATCTACCTCATCATGTCTAGCTCTAGCCATTTTTCACAGCTGATTTGTCATCTGAGATGATCCCATTTTTTGTCTTTCCTTTGATCTGAGGGTTGTTTCTAGTCATTCCCACTAAAGTGTGAACTCAGAATGTTGATATATCATCAAGAACAACCATAACTTACTGGGTCTTACCAATGACAGGCCAAATTCAATAAGGATTATTGGCTCCTCAAAAAGATCACCAAGCAGAAGGTATGAAGTTAGAGGAGAAAATGAAGTCCTAAAGGTCAATCCCAAAATTTGAGCCAGTGCAGTATTTCTTAGGAAAGGAAGGGAATGTACAAAGTGGGGCAAAAAGGAGACAGGAAAGTGTTAGCCTACTTTTGGTTTTGCTGAGGGTGAGCCTTCCCATGCCTAGGAACACTTCACATCCTTTGCTGGGTTGTACTTGGCTCTGAGGTAAAGTCAAAACCACCCAGGTGGGATGACATTTCCATGCCTAGATAACACAGGCCAGTTCCTGCTAGTCTGGGCTTGATGATTATAAGCTGTCAGACCATCCAGAGACAAGATGTGCTCTCTGGCCTGAGGAAGGCTCCTTAAAACTTAGAACTCTGCATTTGATTAAAGGTCTAGAAGATATAAGACATAATATTAAAATGTAAATGACTGTTATAGAGTAGAACCAAAGCAATGCCAAGAAATTAAGTGCAAATACAAAATAAAGTCATAACTCTGTTTGCTTGACCCAGATGCCTGAAACATCTCAAAAGAAAGCACGTCTCGGGGCCTGAATAATATAAATCTTGGGTTTAGAGAGCATGAATAAGCAACATTTTTAGTTTGTTCAAATTCACTTCTGGTTAGAATTACGTGTTCTGGTAAATCAACCAATATTTATTAGGAAATTGTAATGTAGAAGATTCAATGCCAGAAAATAATGATGATAACAGCATTTAACCTTTATTACGGTATCATACAGTTGATACAAAGCTTTTCACTTGGTGGAGGATGCTCATCAAACTCCAGAGAATGCACATATGTGTCTCATGGCATGCAATGTGGCTTTCTCTCTTAGGAGCTTACAATCTTGTCTTGAAAGAAAGACATGTTCACAATCAATATAATTCAAGTTGGATGAGGATGAGGACATAAAAAGCTAATAAATTATGATTGTCAAAGATTAGTCTAAATAAGGAAGGTATAATTTAAAAGGTACTTTGAACTTTAAATAGGTGGAGGCGGGAGACAGGCATTTCTACCAAAGAAAACATCACATACAAGGGCAGGAAATGGAAAAATGAGCATGTGTTCAAAGAATGATAAGTAATGCAGAAAGAGTAGGTTGTGGTGGACATCTGTTACTTTTTTCCTACTCAATATCCATTCTCTATTCTCTTCATAATGGTAAGGCTATTTTCTTCATCTTTCTGTCATCTGCTCTTAGTATCTGAAGAATGGAGCTGACCCCACTCCTGAAATTAAGAATGGAGCTGACCTCACTCCTGAGAACTGTGATAATTATTTTACCAATCACTACCTTCCAATCTCTGGAGATAGTAATTACTTCTGCATTGGTACCCAACTCAGGTCATGGAGGGACCAGAGTTAGATCCCAGGAATTATGTTGGAATTTAAAGAAGAAATTCTCTTTCATGAGATTGGCTGTTGTAAGGATGATGGAATTCCTGATTCCAGTTCCCTTTGAGGGTCTCTTTGAAGAGAGTCACTGCTACAGAAAGAAATTGCCATATTTATACACCTAGATCTTGTTATGGCTAAATAATCTATGTCTTGGCTTTTCAGATATAGGAGCCAACATATTCCTTATGGGTCAAGTTAGCTTGATATGTTTTCTTGTAGTCATGAGGATTATTGTGGGTACTTGAAACCAGGCTGGAGAGGACCTAGAGTACCATATGGTGGGAATTCATTCTTCCTGCAGCAAAAATCACAGGATGATTTAGGAAAGTGTTGGGTTTTGAAATTACATACCAAAACAGTGTTACAGGGAAACCGGGTAAGTGATTTGTATTATGGCAAAGTCTATGGTAAGAATCATAGGTTCTTGGTGGGCTCCATGGAATCATTACCATCATTTCTGAAACTCAGTTTTTCTAAGCAATGCATAGACATGAACTCACCTGACACCTAGACCAACCCTAGAAGAAAGACCCAATTATTCTCATGTGGCAATCACACCACTCTAGGAGGATGGTTCAGTTATGATCCTCATTTTGTAGGTGAATTGAAGGACAAGGAAGTTAACAAAGTCCCAGCTCCCACAGCTAACCAAAGGGCAGAACTAGTAAGTGGGTCTTGGGAATCAAGTTCCAATGTCTGTCCTAAAGAAAGACAACAGCCAACTTATGAACTCTTAGAAGGTTCAAATACTCTTCCCAGTTCCCTACTAGTCCCCTCCCCCATTAACTTGGATGAGCACATTTACAATGATGTCTTTGACTGAGAAAAGAAAGTTGGAGCTGTTTTTTTCTAGAATACCCCATTGGATTGTTACTTGATAATCAGAAAAAGATGCTAGCCTTTTCCAATTAAAACATCAACAGAGCATTAAGGAAGAAAGGCAAAGTTGAAAAGACTCATGTTGAGGAGTGAGGATGTTGGAGCACCACCCAAGGAAATGCCAAGTTCCACTGGTGTCGGCAGAAGGCAAGTGGGGTGTGAATGAGGAAAGAAGGGTCACACAGAGAAACTTTTCTGCCAAATGAAATTCCTATATTGCCTTCAAATATAGATTTCTGTCAAAATTTTCAAAAGTACATTCTTGCAAGGTTGTGCTCACCTCCACAAACAGCCCCTGCCTGTTTAGTTTCAGGGAGTCTTTGGATACAGGGAGATGAAGTCAGGCCTCCAAGTGCTGTCACTGTCAAGTGCCTTCTCTCTGCCAGACCTTCCCACAGTCCCAGATGGTCTAGCTTCTCCTTCCCAGTCATCCTTGAGGGGGTGGAAGAAAAGAGAGACTTAGGGAAGAGGCAAGACACATAGAATTTGCCAGAATTTGTTTCTTTTGCCACCACCAGGCAGGGCTAGCCCAAAACAGTCCCTGGGTTGGTAAGTGATTGATAATTGACCCTGAGTCTCTGCCCCCAACCTATCCACCTTTGCTTGCAGAGAGACCACCTGCTTCCATCCCACTTCAGGTTACAAGCTGCCATAGGGATTCTCACTACATTCTTACTACAGTAATATAAAGGATTAACTTTACAGAGAAGGAAGATCCATTGGGTCACTGTGATGACTGCATTGACAGCATTTCACGGGGCTTCTTGAGTCATTCATTTATTTATTCACTAAACAAATATTTATTGACAACCTATAATGTACCAAGACTCATCCAAGTTCTGGAGACAGAATGGTGAACTGTTGTCTTCACAGAATTGTATTCTATTTGAGAAGACAACAATAAACAAAGCAATCAATATTCCAGCTTAAAATCAGGTGACTAAAAGGAGGAAAAATGAAAGAGGGTGAGTATAGCAAGTAGGTGGTTTTAATTTACAAAAAAATTGTCTGTGAAGGCTACACTGAGAAGATTGCACTGTGTAAAGTGAGACTACAGCACAAGTGAGAGTCAGTGGGAAGGAACATTGCACCAGGGTGAAGGGAAAGGAGGAAGTATCATTTCTGAGGATCATTTAGAAGCTCTGGCTGCAGGACAGTGAGCAAGCAAAAACAGTTGGGAATGAAGATGGAGAAGGAGCCACAGGCAGCATAAGTATTTGGGCTATATTCCAAGGGAACCACTGAGCATTTTGTGAAAGAATGATATGTGCTTTTAGAAGTGCTGAGGTAAAAAGAATGTAAGAAGACAAGGAAGTAGAACGACCAGCTGGGAAACTCTCAGAAGATCCAGGTTAGAGTTGAAAGTGACCTTGATCAGGATGGTAATGATGGAGATGGGGAAAGTCGTCAAGTTCAAGAAATATTTTGGAAACAGAGGCTTAAGTCTCATTTTGTGGCTGTGTAGCAGAAATCTCTGGTGATGGCTGCTCACATTGACTTCACTTCTGATTTCAGCCACAGCTGTGATGGACAGTTCCCAGGAGCTTCCCTTCATTCTGTTGTATTTTCTCAGCACCAAAGGCTACCCCAAAGCCTGTTGGCAGAAACACTGGGGAGGGGGTGGGGTTGAATTATTACATCTGAGCAAACTGGGAGACAGAAGTCAGATAAATGTTTCAACTTCCTATCTTTCAGATGGAAGAGTCTTGAAAGTATGTCCTCATGTCCTTCTCAGAGGACAGCTTACATTAGTAACCTTGAACACATCCCTCCTTGTTAACTTGTCCCCCTTCCCTCACTATCTCACTCCTGCCTCCTAACATCATTCTCAAATAAATTACCTTCACTCAATTCCTTGTTTTAATCCTGCTCTGGGGAACTCAAACTAACACAGAGAATTTGCTCATCCTACCTATTGCTTTTGCCACCAAGACCTGCCACTCAGTACCCACGGTTTGCTCTCCAGGCCAATTCTGCAACCATCCCAATCTGGGTAGGTTCATCACTAGTTCTAGCAACTAAGGAATGTTGGAGCCCTTGGATTTATCTTCATGTAACTTTTAACAATGACCAAGGGAAAGATAGGCAGCAAAGAAACAGGCACTTGAGTTTTTTTCTCTCAAGTTCCTCTGAATTCTTCCCTTCACGTGCAGACCCACTCGGTTAGGCATGTACAATCATTGGGGAGTGTGCAGCATCACAGGTGTTGATCATAGGGGACAACTGAGGAAAAAAGATGACCAACTCATTTACCCTACAACACACAACACTCTTGAGAGAAACACCCAAAAGGTACAAACCTCAAATACTGCTTTCTAATTTTCTTCCAAAAAGCTATGAGGTTTACAACCAGAACAGATCTTTTCCTCAGTGCTTGCAACACATTCATCATCCATCTTCACTTGAAAGGTCAACATCACCATCTCAGCTTGTAGAAACTCAACCGAAAACAAATGCACATTGTACAGAGAAATAATCAGGGGTTTCTTTCAGTCAAGAGAATATAGGATGCTATAAAGAGGACATAGCCCCACAGTATATAAATGACTTTGTAATGGACCTGAATGGACACGTTGCCAAGTTAATAAATGATAAAAGGACAGGGATATGGCTGAGTGATAATTCGACTGAGAGATAATATGCTTAAATGAGACTTGGCAAGAATCACTTAAAGTGCTTTGGATGGTAGGTTCTGAACGTCCTTTATTAGAAATGACTGTAGATTAAAGAGATAGGAGACAACTGAGTAATACAAAGCAGAAGAAATCCTTAAATCAAAGTAGACACTTTAATAACTATGCTTTAAATAAATCCCCCCCCCTACAGTCATCTAATGTTTAACAGCTGCAAGTAAATATGACACCAGGAAAAGCTAATCAAAAAAATTAATAATGCAGGAAACAAAAGAGGAAACTGAAACATCCCATTTTCAGTCCCTCTGGGAGTCCAACTTCTCTCCCTTTTTTGCCCATTCTCCACCTAGCACCCCAACACCCTGCTGATAGGGCTGGCTCCTGGCTTGGAACCACAGGGCCACCCAGATTGGGTTTGAATCCTAGATCTGTTAAGTTTCATCTCTGGGAACTGGGCACCCTTCCAAGCCTCAGTGTTCATAACCACAAAAGGGAACTAGACCACCTGATGAGTTCAGTGGCTAAATATACGTGAACAAAGAACAAGTACTCAAATAAATGTCTACTTTGCTACTATCTTTATCATCTTGTTCAAGGAGCAGAAGAGAAGTAGGTAGGAAGAGAAAGAAGACAATGCAGATCAACAAAAGAAAGTACAGAAAGCCAGGCTACGCTGCAGGCAACTTAAGTTTGCACCCAGTGTTCCCACACCATGACCAACTGGCCCCCGTCTAGATCAGCATCCCAACTAGTGGGTAGGTTTTGGATATCATTCTTTCTCCATCTTGTGCATTATTCAACAACTAAGAATCCATGGGATGTAAATCTTTACAACCCTTCAAGAAATCAGTAAGGTAACACACATCAAAGACCATGAAACTGTTAATGTTTTATCCCACTCATGAGAATTTATTCAAATACAGAAGGATTAGCTCCAGACCTACTGATGCTTACAGAGTTATTATCAACAAAGGTAAAACATCACAAGCAATGTCAAGACCAACAATACAGGGAAATTTAAATTTGTTGTCATTTTTCTCTGCAGTAAAAATTATGTTCTATTAAAATTATAATTATGGAAAATAAACCCATAGAAGCATGAAGGGCTAATGGTATCATGTGAAGCAATCAAAGGTGGCAGGGAAAATTGTGAGTACAGTCTGATGTAATCTAAATTATGTATGGAGAGGAGCAACAAAATATGCAAGATGAACGAGCATTTTTCCTTCTTTTGTTAAACCTATTTTGTATATTTGTCTTAATGTTTTAACAAGTAAAGGGGACTGGATGTTGGGGAGAGAAATCTAAGGCTCAGACATGGAATAAATACATAAAGATCCTGGTAGAGTTCACTTTCTTCCAGAGACACCACTAGCTCATGGGGGAGGGCAACTTAGTAAAGCCCTCATTTTGGAACAAGCCCCTCCCCAAAATATAGGCATTCCTTTAGTGTTGAGAACTCTTCGAGACTCCCCAGCCTCCACTGGATGCTGGTGAACAAAGGATTCTTCCAGGAATATCTTGGCAGGACTGCCAAAGGGGAAGCAGCTACTCAAAGATTAATTATTCTAGGCAGCATGCAGATGAGAATTAGAAGAATAACTAGCTGAATAAATAAATATATGTGGTATAAATGCTGAATTACATGGTATAACAGAAATTAGATCCCTTTTCCCTTGACATCAGCAAGTTGTGTACTTTCTAAGCATTCCTCTCCTGCCTACTGAAAATTATATTTAGATCAACCAAGAAGAATATTGCGCCTCAGATCCCACCAAAAAAACTTGAGATGTAGAAGGAAGTAAATTTGCCCAACTATGCTCTCCGCCCCTTCTCAGAAGCAGCGGTTCTAGTCTCCATGGTGTCATGGAGTGCTGGAACCCATGGCAGCTCTCAGCCATGGCTGCTGAGGTCCTTGTTAACCTCCCTCCATTGCCACCTGCTGCAAAGGAGCACTAGGTATTCCCAGATCCCCTGCAAGACAGGCTGAGGGTTTCCAAGGAGACTGCAAATGCAGATACAAATGCTCAGGAGCACAAAACATTGCTTCTGTGAAAGGCGTTTTTCTACTGGGCTCCCTGAATCAGGGACCAGGTTTTTGGGGTCCAAGTTCTTGAACCTGTCCTGTGTACTGAAGAAAAATGAGAAAAGCTAGTTTATGCTCTAAGCATAAAAGAAGTGGGGAAGTTCTTGCTCTTTATCTTGGCTTCTATATATCCTGGTCCTCTCGGAATTTGCTGGTCAATTGACTTCACCACACATGGGAACTTGCACTAGAGAGGTGGTTGGGGAACCAAGGCCAACAGCTCTGGAAAGCCCTTGCCCTCACTGAGCACAATCTCACTTTGGCAGTGTCTTCTGCTGCACTGTTTAGAGATGATGACCCCTACCTCAGGACACTGAGGGCCTGGTTGCTCTTGGGTGACATGAACTTGGAGCCTGAGCCCCAAGGCAGGGCAAGGCCCTGGGGAGTGGCTGTCTACTACAGAGTAGGTTTCCAAAATGAGCAATTCAGGATCCTGCAGACTTCCCTTTGACTGGCTCACCTCCAACATGTGTGTTTTCCAGTAGCACAGTCCTGAGCATGAGGGACATGCTCTCTCTCAGGGATACTCTGGTCTAACCTGTCCTGTGCCCCAACCTTTCATAGGGTACCTGGCTGATGACAGTCACGTGAGAGCCCTTCCCAGCAGCCACAGGACACACACAGCACCCCTCAGCACACACTTTCAATTTTCTGGAGCAGTTCCACCTGGATGTAATGGTTTTGTAAACAGAAGACATTCATCAGAAAGGCATTGATACAAATGTCGCTATGTACGTCACTCTCCCCCAAAGCAACAGCAGCCTGTTCAAATGCCAGAGGATATGGAGAAATTGGTGAGGAGCCACTGGAGACAGAAGCTTTGCTTTTCCTTTTCTTGGTCGTGCTGCAGACAGACAGCTTCCTGTCTTGGCAGCCCTCCAGCCCTGCTTCCTTTTTTTAAAAAAACTCTAGGTAGGCAGCCTCTATGCCATGCTGTTTGCTCATTCAGAGCAGGTCTTCACTTTGTTTTGAAGGGACAGTCCTAAATAGAGACTGGCTGGGGACCCTGGGTTTTGGCGCCGTTATAGCCTTGCACTGGAAGAGGAAGCCATACATATGAAAAAATGCTCCACATCACTAATCAGGGAAATGCAAATTAAAACCACACTGAGATACCATCGTACACCAGTAAGAATGGCCCACATAAATAAAACAGACAACAACAAATGTTGGCGCGGATGTGGAGGAAAAGGAACTCTCTTAACACTGCTGGTGGGAGTGCAAACTGGTCCAACCACTATGGAAGACTGTGTGGAGGACCCTCAAACAATTGAAAGTGGACTTACCATTCAACCCAGCAATCCCACTACTAGGAATCTACCCAGAGGACATGAAAACACTAATTCAAAAGGACACATGTACGTGCATGTTCATTGCAGCCCTGCTTACAATTACCAAGATGCACCCAGACAATTGGCTAAAAAAAATGTGGTACATATATACCATGGAATACTACGCATCCATCAAGGAGGACAAACACATGTCATTTGCAGCAACCTGGATGGAACTAGAAAGACTCATATTAGCAGAAATAAGTCAAAAAGAAAAAGAGAAGTACAGGATGGTCTCACTTATATGATGGATATAGGGAAAAACAAACAAACGAATTAAGAAAGAATGAAAACAACCAATGGGACTGAACCATGGAGCGAGAGAGGAGGAGGGGGAATAAGGCAGTGGAGGTGAAGAGCACAAAAGATCAGGATGGTTAACAGGTGTTAGTAAAGTGGGAAAGCCCCAGGGTACACAATAACGAACTAGTGTAATATAAATATAAATGTACATATATATGCAATTTTTTTTAATTTAAATTAAACTTTAAAAAAAGAGGAAAAAAAAAGGACAGGGTTATTAGGGAATGGAGAAAGAAAAGGAGAGCCATCTGCATAGTGCCAGGCAGGTAGGAGAGCTGCTTCTCCCCAGCATGGAAATTGTACTGATTCCTTTTTTTTTTTCTTTCTTAATTTATTTATTTTTTTATATATATGTTTCACATCCTTGCAATCCCTGGGGACCACACACCACCCTCCTTCCCTCCCTTAACACTCCCTCTCATCTCCACCCCTCCTAACCCCCCACATGCACATCCCTTTTATGGAAATTTCATGTACATGTCTATGGCCTAAATTGTCAACCGGAATAAACTTTATAATGATAAAAAAATTAAAAAATAAAAAGAAAGAGGAAGCCATAATCTGGGCTGATCTTGCAGTCAATATATTAAGTTTTGGTCTGTCATAGCTATCTGGCTACAGTGGCAGATCTACAAGCATCTCCTCAAATTTGAACTGTCTCCCTGATCCACCGACCCACAGTTTGCAGACAGGAATGTCAGTCTTGGTTAAGGAGTGCTGTGCTGCTATATTTCTCTTGTTTTCTGCTTCCTCTGTTCCATAAGACACTCATCCTCATAGTCAAGTTCAAGTTTCCCTCTAAGATTCAGCTCCTATCCCTTCATCTAGAAAATAGGGCTGAAGCACCTACTTTGTGTGTCATAATTGAATGATAATCATCTGAGGGAAGATGACAATTTACAGGTGATATATATAGCCTGCGATTGTATCTCCTAAGGGAATAACTTCTGGTTATAGAAGGCTGTAAAGCCTTCCTGGCTTTCCCCAGGCACTACTGTAGCCACATTGTTGTATGGCATGCATCCCATCAGTGCACATCCCATCAGCTCACCCCAAGTTAGCACTCTCAACTCCTGCCTTCCCTGCCTTTTTCTTAAGAAGTTTTGAAGGTGAAAACATTAATTCAAAAGGACACATGTACGCGCATGTTCATTGCAGTCCTGTTTACAATTGCAAAGAATTGGAAACAAACCAAATGCCCCAAAACAGATGATTGGCTAAAAAAATGTGGTA
>PVHY01002742.1:0-120497 GCA_004024945.1 Uropsilus gracilis
AGAGCACTCAAATAAGCAGGATCACAAATGAAAGAGGAGAAATTACAACAGACATAGCAGAAATCCAAAGGGTAATCAGAGATTACTATGAACATCTATATGCAAGCAAATACAACAACCTGAATGAGATGGACAGATTCTTAGAAAGATACAGTCATTCAAAAATAAACAAAGAAGAAATAGAGAACTTAAACTAATCATAAGCAGTGAAATCAAGGCATTCATCAAAACTCTCCCCCAAAACAAGAGCCCAGGACCAGATAGCTTCACAAACGAAGTCTACCAGATATTCAAAGATGAAGTAATGCCTGCATTACTAAAACTTTTCCAAAAAATTGAGAAAGAAGGAAAGCTGCTAGACATATTCTATGAAGCAAACATCACACTCATACCAAAACCAAATAAAGACTGCAACAACAAAGAAAAGTATAGACCAATTTCCCTAATCAACATGGATGCAAAAATCTTAAACAAAATCCTGGCAAATCAAATCCAACAATGCATGAAAAGCATTATTTATCATGACCAAGTGGGATTTATCCCAGGGGCACAGGGATGGTTCACCATCTGGAAATCAATTAACAAAACCCACCACATCAACAAGGAGAAAACCAAAAACCACATGATCATATCAATAGATGCAGAGAAAGCATTCAACAAAGTCCAACACCCACTCATGAAAAAAGCCTTGAAAAATTGGGGATAAAAGGAACATACCTCCACATAATAAAAGCCATCTACAACAAATCTACAGCAAACATCATCTTAAATGGGGAAAAACTAAAATCACTTCAATTAAGATCTGGAACCAGGCAAGGATGCCCACTCTTTCCACTACTTTCTAACATCACATTAGAAGTACTTGCTAGGGCAATAAGGCAAGAGAAAGACACAAAAAGGATACAAATAGGAAAAGAAGAACTGAATCTATCATTACATGCAGATATGATTCTTTATGTAGAGAACCCCAAAAAATCAACAGAAAACTACTCGAAACAATAAACCAGTTCAGTAAGGTAGCCAGTTACAAACCCAACACACAGAAGTCAGTAGCTTTCCTATATGCCAAAAGTCAAGCAGAAGAAGAAAAAAATTTTTAAAAATCCCATTTACCATCGCACCAAAAAACAAACAAACAAACAAACAAAAAACCTGGAAATAAACCTAACAAAACACATGAAAGAACTATACAAAGAAAACTATACAAAGAAAACACTGCTGAAAGAGATAGAAAACATAAGGAAATGGAAAGACAGTCCCTGCTCATGGATTGGAAGAATTAATATCATCAAAATGGCCTTCCTACCAAAAGCAATCTACAGATTCAGTGCAATTCTGATAAAAATCCCAATGACATTCTTTAAAGAGATAGAACAAAAATTACTGAAATTCATATGGAATAGCAAAAGATCTCAAATATCAAAAAGTCTCTTGACCAGAAAAAAAGAGAATGGAGGTATTACAATTCCAAACTTCAAACTATACTACAAAGCCATAATAATTAAAACAGCTTGGTACTGGTACAAAAAATAGACAATCAGACCAGTGGAACAGAATTGAGTGCCCTGAAATAAAACTACACATATATAGTTGACTAATCTTTGACAAAGGAGTGAAAAACTTACATTGGAACAAAGATAGCCTCTTCAATAAATGGTGCTGGTAAAATTGGACTAAGGCATGCAAAAAAAATGGACCAAGACAACTCCCTCATACCATGTACAAAAATCAATTCAAAATGGATAAAAGACTTTAGATATCAGACCTGAAACCATAACATACATAGAGGAAAACTTGGGCAAAACCCTCCATGAATTATAATTCAGAAATTCCTTTCTGGGCACATCTACTGATGGCAAAAAAAAATGAAGGAAAACATAAATAGATGGAACTACATCAAACTGAAAAGCTTCTGCACAGAGACAGAAAAGAAACAACAGAAAAAGCAAAAAGAAACCCAGCTGAATGGGAGAAAATTTTTGCCCTCCACAAAAGTGATAAGGGATTGATAACAAAGATCCATAAGGAACACACACAACTTAGCAAAAACAAAGCAAAAAGGCCAATAAAAAAATGGGGAGTGGAACTAAAAAGACCCTTCTCCAAAAAGGAAATACAAATGGCCAACAGGTACATGAAAAACATCACTAGCAATCAGAGAAATGCAAATCAAAACCACAATGAGATACCACCTCACATCAGCAAGAATGACTCATAAAAAAAAAAGGGCAACAACAAGTGCTGGTGGGGATGTGGAGAGAAAAGAACACTCTTACACTGCTGGTGGGAATGTAAAGTGGTCCAGCCATTATGGAATGCAGTGTGGAGGACTCTCAAATGAATGAAAATGGAACTACCATTCGACTCAGCAATCGCTCTTTTTGGTAATCTACCCAAAGGAGATCTCAATGTGGATACAAAGGGAAGCCTGTACTCGGATGTTTTTGGCATCACTATTTATAATTGCAAGGACTTGGAAGCAACTCAAATGTCCCAAAACAGATGAATGGATGAAAAAAGATGTGGTGTATATGCACAATGGAATATTACTCATCAATTAAAAATAACAAATTTGATGACTTTATGATAACATGGATGGACCTAGAAGAAATCATGTTAGCAGAAACAAGTCAGAAAGAAAAAGACAGAATCCAAATGGTTTCGCTAATATATGGGAAATAGAAAAAACAAACAAAAGATCAGGAAGGTAAGTCAAAACAAGCTAAAAAACAAACTGAAGCTCACAACTTGAGGAGTGGGGGTGGGTAAGCCCCAGGGATTACAAAGATGTGAAATAATTATCTATATAATAAAGTATTAAAAAATCAAATCTTTAAATGTATATGAATAGTGATTTTTAATTAAAAGTTTTATAAGTCATGTGTGGACATTAAACTCATCAGATGTTTGGAGGATTGTGTAGAGAGAGACAGGAGGATGAGAACACTCTTGAATTCTTGTTCAGAAGAGTCTATAGAGGTTTATAAATATTAGAAAGGAAAAAGAAACATAAGTATGGATATATTAATGATTTAGGGAAACTACCACAACAATAACTATGTATGAAATTTAGGCCAGCAGAAATAAGTCAAAAAGAAAAAGAGAAGTACAGGATGGTCTCACTTATATGATGGATATAGGGAAAAACAAACGAACAAATAAAAAATGAAAACAACCAATGGGACTGAACCATGGAGGGAGAGAGGAGGAGGGGGAAGAAGGTGGGGGAGGTGAAGAGCACAAAAGATCAGGAGGGTTAACAAATGTTAGTGAAGTGGGAAAGCCCCGGGGTAAAAAACAAACAAACAAACAAACAAACAAACAAACAAAAAAACCACACACACATTTACCAGATATCCGAAGAGAACAACAGGCCAAACAACCAACAACTGAACATCAACTTAACCAACCAATAATTTGCAGAAAAATGGGAGAAGGAGTGACTGAAGGGGGGATACAAAGGGGAGATATGGAGGGAGGAGGAGGGATCAATTAATGCACAATTGTGACAAATCAATAAAATGAACTAAAATAAAATAAAATAAAATAAATTTAGGCCAGCAGAATAAAATGTAAACTATTTAAAGGAAACTAGGAAAGAAGAAGAAAAGAAATGAAAAGAAAACATGACAAATAACATCAAAAGTGGAATCAATATAACAATAATTACAGCAAATATATATGAATTAATATGACCAACACATAAAAGTTAGACTTAAAAAAATGAGATCTAGATATGATACTTATGAGACTTTTAAATCTTAAGTACAGAGTAGTCTATCCCTACCCTTTTCTGAATGTGGCCAATTCAGGATGGCCTCCTGTCCTGGCTCTCTTTTTTCTGGTCTTTCATTTCCCTCTCATTATATACACTTGCCTCTATCACCCCCCCCCACTCCACAAATAAATCTTAAGTACAAAAGGGAACAGGAAGACTGAAAATAAAGGGATAGGAAAAGATACACTAGGCGTACATGAAGCAAAGGAATCAGACGTAGCTCTTTTAATGAGTCAACATAATTTGAGGTAACAAACCAAACGTACAAAAAGAGTCATTGTATGGTAATAAAGAAGATATTACACAATAATCATGAAGGCATATGCTACTAGTAATATGACTTTAAAGTTACCAGAAGCAACAATTCAGCAACCTGAGAAGTCAATAAATCAGATTAAACAATTGATACTTTTGAGTGAGAAAGTAGAAGTTTCTCATCTTTGGTTCTTCATGAGTTACCTCCTTAATGAAACTTTTATCAGTGCTTCATGTTTAGTTAAGAGGTGCAGGAACCTGCAGACACAGCCCAGAAATTTTTTTTTCTTTTGAGATTAGGTCTTGCTATGTTGCCTGGGGTAGTACCGATCCCATGGACTCAAGTGATCCCCAGCCTCAGCCTCCTAGGTAACTGGGATTACAGGCACCCACCACAGCACCCAGCTGCTTTTTAGAGACCAGGTCTCACTATGTTGCCTGGAGTAGTCTGGAACCCGCAAATTCAAGTAATTCCTGGCCTCTTGCCTCCCAGTGCTTGGATTACAGGTGCATGACACCATGCTTGGCAGCCAAGAAATTTTAACCTCTATTCACTGGGACAACTTATTTCTTCTGAAAGCATGTACAAGGGTCCTAGCATCAGACTTTCTAGGTTTATTTCTTTATTTTCCTTTTATTGAGGTAATACTGATTTACAGCACTGAATGGGACTTAGGTTTAAACATCAGCTTCATGCCCTGCTGGTTTTGTGGTCTCTGGCAAGGGATTTAAATTGTCTGGTTCCTATATTTAAAATGGAATTGATGATAATACCAGACTGGTTTTCTGTTGAAAGCTGGATGAATTAACCCTGTGAAAACACGTTAAGATATATTAATTCCCTAATAAATACTAGCTATTTGACTTGTGGGGTCACACTCCCTTCTTGCTGGTTTCCCTGCCTTGAAAGATGTCAGTATCACATACATAGCTCCTGTATCCCCAAACCTCTCACTTAGGCTTCAGAGTCAAAATTTGATCAACATCTCTGTTAATCATCTAAGCAAGTATATAGAGGTCATCACATATTCTCACTTCCTGTGCATTTATATTAAAAAAAATAAGTTCTCATTTAATAATATTTATACACAATTACCTCTACTATTAAGGATTATTTCTTTTCCTTAACCAAAAATCGGGTCATTTTAAAGTTTCATAAATTAAAAAGAAGGGATTCATTTTTAATGGATCCATTTTTAAAGGATTTTTAAGTAAAGAGGTCCCCCCCAGATTTCTCCATATTCCCCTTGATTACCTTGGAAGACAGATTTTGAGTTAAAAAAGGGCAGATATAGCTAAGGAATTTTATTCTAGACCAAAATTTTCACTTATCATTTACTCTTGATCATCCCTTAAGCCTTCCCCCCTCTTCCAGTTTTTCCTAGTGCCCTACAAGAAGGAAAAAGGCCAAGAAAGGGAACAGGCTGGACGACTATGAAGGATGAGGCCCATTTTCATAGATACAGAAGCAGAATAGATTGAAAGCCAATAAAAGACAAACATAGGAGCTGCTGATCTTGATCTAATTTGACCTGAAACCTTGAATACAAATAATTCTTTTATTTGAAAAATATCATCCATCCAAATACGTATGTATATATGTATATATTTGTATGTATCTAATATTTTGTGTCATATATGTATATATGTATGTATGTATCTATCTAATATTTTGCCTCATCCCAAGAGTTGGGGATATGGTTGTGAGTGAACAAAAATAGATATCAAAAGGGCAAAGTTCTTGTGGATCTAATATTCTTGTGGGATGAGAAAATAAACATTTTATTTTGGGTGTTAAAGATGAAAAAATAAAGCAGATTTAGATAAAAATAAAATAAGGAAAATAAAGAAGGAAATATAAAGTGAGATGAGGAAACAGATAATGGTATCTGTACCAGATACTTGTACCTGGTATTTACTGCTTTGGGCAGATCTCTTTGAAACTGTTTCACCTGAACTGATACCTAAACATCATAAGGGAATGATCAGTTGAGGGGAATTGAGCAGCACAGATAACTGGATGACAAGAATATGAACAGAGACATGGCAAATACTTGGTACAAATTCTTTAAATTTAGTGATACTGAATCTTTAGTTTAACGAAAAGTGATATTATGAAGTTGGAAGAGATCAAAGGATGTGGAGAAAAAGGAACTCCTCTACACTGCTGGTGGGAATGCACACTGGTCCAGACCTTATAAAAAGAGGCAGGGAGGTTTCTCAAAAGACTCCAAATGGACCTGGCATACCACTCAGCAATTCCACCTAGGTATCTACCCTCCAGAAAAAAATCCAGAAGATACTTATTTATAAATGAAACCTACACCCCTGTGAGCAGAGTGTTACTGGGCATTTCCTCTCCTTAGGACTCAACAGCATATGTGTGCATGCAAGCACATACACACATGTCAGAATACAACCCAGCAATGAAAAAGATAAATGTATGCGATTAACTGCAATATGTATTGACCTGCAAAATGATAATGCTAAGTGAAAAAAGTCAGAAGCAGAAAAGTACCAGATGGTGTCACTAATTTTTGGAATACAGAATAACTAAACTAAGAATCAGGTGGCAATGGAGACATTTGTGGAGGTCACCAAAGTGGTGGGATTATTGGATCCACCTGGGTTATATATATATATATACTTGATCTTGGTATAAGGTGGAATGAAATAAGTTATCAGTACATGGAAGAATCAGCAGTCATGTGTAATACTAGTTTTTTTTTTTTTTTAATTCCCACATAGGGCTTTAAGATATTTTTCTTAGCAATTGTTATAAAATTTTTGTCCTTGAGTTTAAAATACTTATTTTCTTAATGACTCAGAGAGCAGTTGAACAACATTAATCCTCATCACTTTCACTCTGGCAGGGTGACTTTTATGTGCCAGACTGGATCAAACATAGGCAATCAAACATGAAAACCACTTAGTTTCTGTTTTCATTAAGGAAGCAGATCTATAAACAAATACTTGTAAGAGTGATGTTAAGTGCAGTGATAGAGATGCAAGTCTTAAGGAGTGAAGACTAAGGTAGGCAGGGGTCAGGGAAGATTTTCTAGAATATGCAACATCTTAAAGGATGACAGATTTGGGGATTAGTTGTATGAAGGGGAAGATGAGTATTATGGCAAAAAATGAGGAAGGAAAAAAAGAGTATATGGCAAACTCTTGGATTTATAAATGGTTCTCTAAAATTTACTTTCCTCTAAAATTTACTTTCCATCTACCTGGTTATGTTCATTTCCTTGGTTTCTGCTGGCATGTAAATTCAGACTAGAAATCACCTGTTGGTTGCAAAGAGTGTATCTTAAGTGGAATTTGGTTCTGCTGGTGCTCAGTGATGATATGTTCAAAAGCAGGGATAATAAGGACAAATCTCAGAGATGACATCATCAAATACTTCCACCTTACTTTTTCTCCTAGTGAAATCAGGTCGAAATGGGTAGAAACATCCAACCAACCAGCCACATTTCAAATGTGGCTACTATCAGTCAAGTTCCCTCAGGTTCGTACCACCGGCAAGTAGCAGTTGCCATTCAAATGCAGTTTAGCAACAGGGTTTAAAAGGGTATTCAACAGAGAAAATAACCAGGAAAACAAAAGGTCCTTAATGCCACAAGTAGCCAGTTATCTTACCCCAGACACCAATTTCAGTCCCAAAGATCCTAAAGATACATGTCTAAGATGGTGACCCTTTGCTCTTCCAAAACTGAGGCAGGCACGCTCCAAATTCCAGTCTTTCTCTGGCATCTTCTATTCACTTCTTTTCCATTGTTCTGTGCTGCTCTGCTTCTCCAAGGCTCTTCAAATTTCTTCCACAATTACTGATCCCAAATCAGGCTTCCAAATATGCCACCTTGCTGCTACTCCACATATTGCCTTACCAGGCCCGCCTTTGGCAGCATCTGGCCAAATCCACTTGGCCTACCCTCAGCAGCCCCTGGTCACCCCCAGCCTGCTGTTCTGGCATCCAACTCCACATCAGCTATTTCTCTGTCAGCCACTTTCCCACCATGGCTCCTCGCCACCACCAGCTCACTCTTCCAGGAGGCTTCCCCTGGCAGGCCACATGGGGCCTGTTCTGTCTGCCATTCCTTTTTTTTTTTTTTTTTTTTTTTGAGACTAGGTCTTGCTATTTTTGCCCATGGAACCGCAGGCTCTCGTTGCCCGGGGTACCACAGACTTAAGCAATCCCCAGCCTCAGCTTCCCAGGTAGCTGGGATTACAGGTGCGCGCCACCACGCCCAGCTATTTTTTTGGAACTAGGTCTCTCTACGGGCCCCAGGCGGGACTCGAACCGCGATCCCTAAGCCCTAGCCGCTTCATAGGCTGAAGCTTACAGGCACGAGCCACCGTGCCAGGCCCTGTCTGGCATTTTTGTCTCTTCCTTCCTTTTATCCCTATCCTTGCTCCTTCCTTTTATCTGTCTTTTGGTGCTTCTTGCTTCTTCTCATGGGATCTTTCTCTCAGACTTCACCCATCAGGGTATTTTGGCACCAATACAATTTTTAACTGCATCACCACCCTGTATCATTAGCTCAAGAAGTGAGGGGGCAGACAGAATTTGAAAATTTTTCCTATCAGTGGAAGTAGGACAAACAGTATTTGTGCTGGGCTACATGGGTGGGCCATAGTATCTGTGTGGATGATGAGTTGCTCACTTAGAGACCTGATATTCAACAAAAAGTCAGCCAAAAATATGAGTCACTGATTAGCTTCTTTCAAGGTGGAACATGCTAAGGCAGGGAAAGTATAGAGACTATTTTATTAACTGGGATTGAGATATATCCTTAGATATTTCTCTAGAAGTGGAAAAAGTTCTCCTAAGCATGCACACTTGCATGTGTGAAGACACACACACACACACATACTACACACCCTTTATACATCCTTAACCCAATTGAAATATAAAGAACAAGCAGAGTTTCAAAGGTTGTTTTTATTTGAATAGAGAATTTACTAAGTTCTATGATACAGACTTCAGATAATGGATTTCCTGGGATGAATATTGCAAATGACTGTTCAGGGAGCACAGGAAGGAGTTCTCTGTTGGTTCCCCAGGTCCATGAGTTTTCCTGCAAAGGGTGCAGAGGAAGAAGTCAGTGGTCTCTAGTGTGTGGTGACTTCCCTGTGGCAGTCACCTCCCCATGAGCAACAGGGAATGACCAAGGAGACTGAAGATTGGTATGGTCCTTTTCATGCAGAATTTCCCAATCAAAGAAATAGCTCCCCTGTCCAAGAGACTTGATGTCTTCACCCACCTACCCTGGAAAGCAGGGTATGGATGGCACCAGATAAAATAATAGAAACTGACCCCTGAACCACATATTTAAATTAATTTCTGGCTTATTCTTTCCAAATAGTAATTGAATTTGATTATTGTGACTCAGCCATCTGCAGCCCCTGTTTATAATTGTTCATGCTATCATTGTCTCTGAGATTTTTCCCTGTTAATATTATTAAGGGGTGGATATATGATTTCCTGGGTGGTTCAATTCAGTCTCTGACCGGTTTTGATAAGAAAGTGCCTACCTGAAGCACCAAGGGCTTTTATTGGCAGTTTGAATTCTCCCTTGTGAGGAAATAATACAGGAAGCAGAACCACTCTACTGGTTGCCTTTCAGATATGGAATTCTGTTTAATTTGCAAAAACCATTTATAAATTCTAACTATTACTGAGCCTTTTTTGCTTGCCTTACAAAAGCAGCTCTTAGGAAATAAAGCATTTGGAACTCAGTGGGGATGATTCCAAGCTCGTATTGCCAAATCTCCTGAGTTATCCTGACTCCCACCTGAGATTTTGGGATTTTCTATGAAGAAGGGGGAGGGAGGGATTGGCCCCATTTAGAACATAGATGATAGGGAGTAAATAGACTTGTCTGTTTTTCAAAGATAATTGTGGGTTATGAAACAAAACTAAGTAGGTAGCAAAATCCTACGCAGATTACAAAAGAGGCTTTATGTCTCTGCATCAGCACACGTAATTTCAGGCCCCGAAGCAATGTCTGGTGGACCAGTTGAACGTGCTAGTTCAATTGTTAATGAATTCAAGAGAAGCAGTGGTTGTAATTAGAGCACAGAGCATAGATTCCTAGAACTAGGAAGGACTTAAGTGATTTTCTCTGCAAAATGTTTGCTGTACAGGTGAGGAGACTGAGGCTCAGAGAAACGGAAATTTGGCTGTTTATAGGAATGGCCATGGTGCCTGGAGCTTAGGTTTCTTGATTTCCAGCACTCTTTTCTTCTGGGGTCAGTCAGAACCCAAAAAAATGATGTGTTGTTTTTCTGGTGGGTAAGACCTAGAATAGGTGTCATTAGTTGACACAGGACTCCTTGCAGCTGCTCCTGCTACTCAGGGATCACAGCCATCATGTGATCACCTGCTTGGGTCACACCTCTGTTAGGTGGGTAATGTTTTCTGTATAGATGAACCCACAAAACTCAGCTGAGCCATTAGTCTGAGGGAGACGGAGGGCGACTTTGAGAGCAGGTTCAAAGAGCTGGCATTTTCTGTTCAAAGCTTCCCCTTTCCTGGGATTCTCTCTCAAGAAAAGGGGAGAAGGACCTGGCTCAGAGATTTCTAATTTGCTGAAAGGCTGACAACACTTGCATGTCTTGGTCAAGCTGTAATCAAACTCTCTGAGCTTTCATTTCTTATCTGTAATATAGAATCATTCTCAGGTTAGTGCCAATCATAGTTTTGAGTGCCAAGGAGACACTTAATAAATGAATAAATGTTTGTTCTGTCTTCCTTGCATTTATAATGAAAGTTTTGAATAAGCTGGTTTCTGATTAGCGTAAGGAATTTTTTTTCTGTTTATGAAGATAAAACATCTTCATTACAGAGAATCAGACAATGTTGAAAATTACAAAATCCCGATTGCCTACCACCCAGGATAGCTATTCTGCATACCTTTACAACATTCTCCCAGTTGTCTATGTATCTATGTCTATATTTGTATTTATACTTTTACATAAAATGAAAGCATTACACAAACCCTCAACAGAGATCAATTTAAAGGAAATGCTAGCAGATATTTTCTGCCAGATCTGGGAACATTTTCAGTTCCAAATGTAGTCATTTTCAGTTCCAAATGTGTCTTCCAATTGAAAACACAATCTCATTTTACCAACTGAAACTTTGCTAAGGCATGATTGGCAAGCTTTCCCCAATAGTCCTCTTCTTCTGTTCTTCCCAGCAGAGAGAAAATATTCCACCGAGTCTAAATAATGTAATTTCTGGAGTTTGAAAATGGTTTACTAACCAGAGAAGTCTTCAACTTTTATTCACACTTGCAAAGACCAGGATGAACTCATGGTGACTGCTGTTACAACCCTGTCTGTCATTGCAGATTCTTGCAGTTTGATCCTTTCTCTATTTTCCATAGGACCAACCCATGGGAGGACACAGAGTGCTGTGTACTTAAACCCATTGGGTTTCGTTGAGCTGTAACTATGGGCAATTGTTTTTGTTTAGACTGACTTCCTTCTTGGCCCAGTGACTTGCGCTTGTCAGATAGACAGATTGATATTACTCACACTCTATCCTTTACCTGCCTCTCAGCTTTATCTATTTTCCCTATCTGTTTGGGTCTGTAGTAGGGGTGATCTGAATGATGATTTAGCACCAAGCCTTAGGAAGGCATGTAGACCCATTCTGCCAAGAGTTATATATAACCTAGTACTATTCTCTACATATGCATATCAGTGCCCAGTAGTGGAAAATAGAGCTAATTGTAAGAGTTGAATCACAGGAGCAGATGGAAAACTTCAATATTATATAACCATGTGTGGGACTATCATACCTCATAGAAATGTTCTCATTCATGAAAAGAGGATGCTAATGTTCATGTGGTCTCAGTTCATTGCTGTGACATGAAAGCTTGAAAGGAATTTCTCTCCTGCTTTCATTTATTGAGGTAGCATTGTTTTACAACACTTTGTATCTTTAGAAGTACAAGTTACAGTTCTTTGATGGTGCATTACCACACCATCAAAGACCAGTAATTCTCCATCATTGTCTACTGGTCCCACTATACGCTTTGCTCCCGCTCTCCTTCTCTCTGGTAATTTCAGTTCTGTAGTCAAATTCCAAATTTGGTTTGATCTTGTCTGTTCTTTGCTTGTTTTTTTATAGTCCATGTGTGAATTAAATCATCCAACATTTGTCTTTCTCTTTCTGATTTATTTCACATATTATTCCCTCAAGTTCTATCCATGTTGTAGCACATGGCAAGATTTCATCTTTTTATTTTTTTAGCCCAGTAGCATTTTATTGTGTATATGCCCTACATTCTTTATCTAATCATCATAAACATTTATGTTGGTTCAATGACTTGGCTATTGTGAAGAATGCTGCTGTGAATATAGGTGTGCATAAAACTTGTCATATTAGTGTATTCATATTCTTTGGGTAAATACCTAGAATGGAATTGCTAGGTCATAAGGTGGATCTATTTTTATTTTTTTGAGGAAACGTCACAGTATTTATCATAGCAGCTGCATTATTTCATATACTCAACAACAGTATGTGAAGATTCCATTTTCTCCACACCCTTACCAATGTTTATTCCTGGTATTTTTGATACAGGCCATTCTTGCAAGTGCAAATAATATCTCATTATGTTTTGATTTACATTTCCCTTATAATGAATGATTACTTTATCATATATGCCTTTTGGATATCTGTATGTCTTCTTTGGAGAAGTATCTTTTCAGACCTGCCTATTTTGATTGACTTGTTTCATTTAAATTTTTTTTAGTTGTATGAGTTACCTATGTATATTGGATATTATCACTTGTTGGATATATGATGTGCAACTATTTTCTCCTATTTGGTAGGCTGTCTTGTCACTTTAGTTTTTGTCTTGTCACTTTAATGATAGTATTTTTTGCTGTACTGAAATGTTTTAGTATGATTTTATCCCATCTGATTACTTTTGCTTTTATTTCCCTTAAAATTGGAGTGCAGACTCCAAAGACATCTTTAAGGTCAATGTTATGGAATGTGTTGCCTGCTTTTTAAAAAATGCATGTTAAGGTTTTAAGTCTTATATCAACTCTTTAATCCATTTAAAATTAATTTTTCTGTATGGTGTAAGATGATGGTCTAGTTTCCTTTTTTGCTCATGGCTGTCCACCTTTCCCAATTCTACTTGTTGTCAGACTTTCTTTCACTGTTGCATGTTCCATTGTATGCTCTTAATCAGGATTATTTGTCATAGACAAACTCTGGGCTCTCAATTCTAAATCTGATACAGGGTAGTGACGCAGTTGAAAATTGTATAGGTGCCAAAATGCCCTGGTGGGTGGAGTCTGAAAGAATGTGAGAGAAAATGGGAAGTGGGAAATAGAGGGATATAAGTGAAGAGCGAGGAAAGAAGAAAAAAAAAGAAAGGAGACAAGAGTGAAGGACTGAGGGAACAGGTCCACATGGCTTGCCAAGAGAAACCCCCTGGAAGAGAGAGTTGGTGGTAGCAAGGAGCCATGGAGTCTGGCAGAAGAGTAGCTGACCTTACCCCGAGAAAAGACACTAACACAGGAAAGAGACTAATGGACTCAGCACAGCTAGTAAACAACAAAGAGTGGGGTTTGAGAGAATGGAAGGGGCACCAGAGGGAGGAGGGAGAGAGAAAAATAATAACACAGAGGTTGTAACCTAAAGAACAAAATAAAATAAAACTGTATTAAAAAGTAAATTCTACTTCAAAAAAAAAAAAGAAGAGTAGCTGAAACTGGACATGGTGGCATGCGCCTGTTGTCCAAGTGCTGGGAGGCAAGAGGCTTGGGATTGCTTGAGCTCAAGGGTTTGAGACTATCTTGGGCAATATAGGGAGACCTGGTCTTGAAAAAAGGAGCTGGATGCTGTGGCGGGTGCCTGTAATCCCAGCTACCTAGGAGGCTGAGGCTGGGGATCCCTTGAGTCCATGGTACTCCTGACAACATAGCAAGACCTAGTCTCCAAAAAAAAAAAATGAAAAAGTAAAAAAAAGAAGAAGAGTAGCTGATATGGAGAGTGTGGCACCACAGCAAAGTGGCATAGTGAGCTGGTTCCTGAAGATAGCCAGGAATTTGGAAAGCTGATTTGCGCATCAGCAATTGTGGAAGAAATTTCAAGAACCTTGGAGAAGTGGAGCAGCATGGAACACTGGAGAAGAAGTGAAGAGAAGACACCAGGGAAAGTCTGGACTTTGCAGTACCTGCCTCAGTTTTGGAGGGACAAAGGGTACCATCTTGGACATGTGTCTTTGGGACCTTTGGGACTGAAAATGGTGATTGGGGTAAGATAACTGGCCACTTATGGCTTTGAGGACTTTTTGTTTTCTCTGTTTAATTCCCTTGTAAATAAAACCCTGTTGTTTATATTGTATTTGACTGGCAACTGCTCTACGTGGGTGAGAACCCTATCAATTCCACTGATCTATGTTGTCTATTTTTTCCCTTTACCATATGCTGTTTTGGTTTACTACTATTTTGCTGTATAGTTTGAAGATAGGGAGTTTGATAATTCCATTCTTTTTTCCCTCAGGATTGTTTAGCTAATTGGGGTATCTTGACATAGTACAATGAGTAAATCTTGTGAAGAATATGTGACTTGACGCATGGGTGAGAGTGACTAATATTGTGTGTAAGTCTTTTGGAAAGAGAGTTTGTCTGCTTTATTATACAAATATTTCAGTTTCAAAAGGTATTTGATAGATATAGAAATCTTGGAAGAGAGCTCATCTGATGGTTTCTTCTATGTTTAGTCTGCCATGAGCTTTGTCCATTTATTTTTTATTATTGCTTATAATAGTAACAAGTTCACTGTTAAATGTCACAGAATTCTTCTTGGGCACTATAATGGAAATTTTTTAATAAGATAAAGAAAAGACCCTTATTTTCCAGGATAAACATGCTATTATATTTGGGGTGAACCTATGTTACCAATCAGCCTTTTAGTATCCACTCAAATATCCACTCAAAATTACAAGGAATTTGGGGAAAATCCCTGGTATATGAGAGGGAGAGAGAGAGAGATAGTAAGGAAGAAAGAGAAAAAAATAGAAACAAAGCAACCAGGAAGAAACAGAAAAAGCCAGGAAATGGAAATTTAAAAAATTAGGTCTATTATTAAAAATTTAAAAAGCTTAGGTCTATCATTAATGCAAAATAGATAGATTAATAAAAAGTAGACACACACCAAGCATCCTCTCATTATAAAATTTTAAAATATTGAGGTCAAAATAGATCTTACAATCCTTTAGAAAGAGAAAAAGTAGATCACATCAAGAATCAAGATCAATGGATATGAATTTCTCAAAAGCAAAATTAGAATCTAGTGCATTCTGTTCAGATTCTAATGGGAAATTATTGCCAACATGAAGCTATGAGGATGGGAAAATCTTTTCCATGACTATCGATACAGCACTGCTTATTAAAAAAAAAAACTTGTGGAGTTGGGCCAATTTGGGGCACAAGTTTCAGTATAGTTTGACCTTTTCAATATATATATATAATATATATGTATATATGTATATATGTATATATATGTATATATGTATATATATATATATTAAGGTAACAGGACAGGTCAAAGACAAGGGACAGTCATTCCAACTAAAAGGAAACAGAAATCTATTTTAGACAAGTGAGGGGTCAATTCCAGGATGATCAGCAGGTGTAGTTCTATAGATCTGAGCAGGTGGAATGCACAGGTTGGGCTGTCAGAGTTGGGAAGAAAGGTATAGAAGTGCCAAATCAATTTTTCCTAAGTGTGGGCACTCAAGTCCTGTGGATTATGTCATATTGTTGGCCAGGCATAGGTGTCTGGAGCCAGAAGAGTGTAGGGGCCAGTAGATACCTTATTTCTGTCTCCTCCGTACTCTCTTTCAGCATTGAAGCTGGAATCCTTAGCTTTAACAAATTCTTTGGGTGATTTTCATGTACACTGAAATTTGATAACACTGCACTAGATTTGTGGTCAGAGGGAATCTGATAAGGTCAAGTCTTGAGATATTGGTAAATGTGCTTAAGTCAAATATATTGAGAAACAGAGGGGCAGGAGGATGTGTTTGTGTCCTGGGTTCCTGTGCCACTCATCCAGTAGGTTCTACCATTATCCCAGTCTCATTTGGAATAGGAAAAGGAAGGGGAAAAAGTTAGAAATCTCTTTAACACCTGCACCTGTATGGTGGAGTTGAAGAAACTATTTTGAATGCCTATCATGAGGAAGTTGAAAAAAAAAATAAGATTCATATGGGAGAGGTTGCAGGTCAAGACAGACAGCAGAGAGTCTATACCAATATTCCTGAAAACTAAAGAAGGCTATTACACCTTGATTTTTGGTGTTAAATGCCCCAGGTTTCATTTTGTTACAGTTTAACCATATCTCTTCAGTTGCACTTGACATGGTAAAATAGTGATGATCACCACTCACTATTCAGAGATTTGTATAGGAAGTGACTGAGATTGAAAGACAGGACTTGTCTTACACTTGTAACAATATGAGACACTTATAAAATTTAATATCTTTTTCTATTTACATAGTTCAATTATTCAAATATAAAAAATTAGCATCTACTTATACGCATGGTCTTCTTGGCCCTTCATTAGTTCCTACTGTTTGCAGCTTGTACCTTGTCCACATGTTTTGAGGATGCTTGGCTTCTGCACCACAGTTGGAAGAACACGCCAGCTGAAGTGCTGGTCCTGAGTGTAAAGTAAGGGCTTCTCCATGCTTTTAACCAGCAAGCTTGCTATATTGCATAAGTACCTTTCTGAGCAGGGATGGTGTGATTGATGATGGGAGAGAGTAAATAAATTTCAGTAAGTACACACAAGAGTGGATCAGGACAGTAAGTGCTTACTATGTACAATCAATGGGCATTATTTTAAAGGAGATTAAAATTTCCTGGGCTTAATCCCTCCACTAGAGTGGTGTTGGTGACAGAGGATGAGTTACTGTTTTCTCCAGGGAGGTAGGGAGAAGAGCATCTGTGCCTGTTGAGTAAAAGCATGTAGTAAAATACAGCAAGCAGCTTAGTAATCTGTTCAGTTTGGAACTCAATTCTCCTATAAAAACCCATGTTTGTGGTATTTGAAGTACATGTAGATGCTTCTGGACCACAAATGTCTGGAGATTGGAAGTGATGCAGTTCTCTCTGTTTCTGGAACCTCCATGGGAACTGTCTGCGTTTCTCTATTTTACAATGTATGGGATGGAATAGTGGTGGAGAGTGGTGTCAGGACTTTGAGCCTGCTGATTTCTCCAGAGTGCAATGGTGTAACAGGGTGTCTTGGCTGAAACTTGAAATCTGTTTTCTAAATATGATTTTTTTCAGAAGCTAGAAAGATTGTCAATAAAATTTAAGTGTCTATTTCCCAAGAACTGAAAACTTGAACTTAGCTTTGGGACTTTTACTTTGTAAAGAAACTTGAGTCCTTATCTGTTGTTTGGGGGAAAAATTGTGAACTCAAGATTTTCCTAAAAGAAAGGGAAAGATAACTACTGGGTGGTTTCACTTATATGTGGACTGCAGAAAAACTAAACAAAGGACCAGACAAAAGACAAATCTTGAAAACTGATCATAGATATGAGTCATTTAGAAGAGGAGGAGGAGACGGGGAAGAACACCCTGGACTAATGTGATAGATTGCTTTGGAGGTGGGAGAAGTGTGGAAACTCACCTGAAGGGAGAAATCATATATGATGAAATAATTAATGAAAAGGTATTTCATGAAATCCTAAGTTAATTAAAGAATAATTTAGAATATTAATAAACAAAAGATTATAATTCACAAACATCAATCATAATTATAATTGTAGTATATACAACTTCTAACTATATAAATCATAAATCAATTTAAAAAATAGAACATAATATTAAATAATGATAATTTTTCCTTAACATAGATGTTTAGATATCATGATTGTAAATATCGTGTGCATTTTGGCAAGGTTAAGCCAAACATCCTCTTTGATTCTCTATGAGACAGCTTTTCTCTGTTCAGATTTAGTTTTAAATTGCCCTATGACTTATATCAAGGTTTGCCAAATTTGTGGTACAAATTTGGATTACAGTCTGTTTTGTAAATAAAGTTTTACTGGAACGGATCATGCTTATTCATTTGCATATTATCTATGGCTGCTTTCCTACTACAATAGCAAATGTCTGTGACAGAAAGTATGCAGCCCTCAAAGAAAAAAGTGCTATCTAGGCCTTTAGAGAAGAAAGGTTTTCCTGTCTTGCCATCTTTTATTGCTTGTTCTTATGTGACTCTTAAATATTTGCTCAGCTGTTAGAACCAGAGATCAGAAAATGACAGGGAAACTATGCAGGCCTGAATCTCATGTCACACTTGTGAAGAAACTTCAAGATTGATTTGACCTAGTCTTGGAATCAGTCATGCTTGCTGTACTTTCCTTTTTCTTCTTTAAAAAAAAAAAGATATAATAATTGTGCGACATTACATTAGTTTTAAGTATATAGCATACTGGTTTGATGTCTGTGTATGCTGTAAAATGGTCACCACAGTAAGTCTAGTCAACACCTCATATCATGCATCACTTATACTTTTTCCTTGTGAGGAGTGGTTAGCACTGTCAATGCTCCCCATGGGTGTTATTCCATGCTGAAGAACTCTGACTTGATGGATACTGAGTATTAAACTCTGATGTCATTTCCTTTATTTCTTAGCATATTTTCTAGTTGAACAACCAATATTTTACATCCTTGTTGATTGTTTTCACAATAAAGAGTTTCTACCTTTATGAGATGTGGATACCTTCATTCTCCCACTCATCCTGAGAACCATGCCATGTGAAGGGTGGCTATGGGACTTTTCTTGAGGAGAATGGATCTTCTGAGTGTCAATCATTCTGCAGTTCTGGGATATGAAAAGAGTACTAAGAAAGAATGCTGAGACTTAAGGGAAGAGAAAACTTTTGCTATTTCACTTATAGTGCAAGTTGGGTTTGAGTTTTAGGAAGTGCTTATGTTAGGTAGATAAATTAGTTATATATCAATGGATAACTAATAAGGCCTTAGATTCCTGGGGCCTCATCTCACACATAACATTTGGGTCTTGGTAACCAGCTAAAGGTACTTTTTAAAAAAAATTTAAGTCTAGGTCTAGGTCTCTGTGTTGCCTGGGGTAGTCCCGATCCTGTACTCAAGTGATCCCCAGCTTCAGCCTCCCAGGTAGTTGGGATTACAGGTGCCCGCCACTGTGCCCAGTTGCTTTTTCAAGACCAGGTCTTGCTATGTTGCTATGTTGCCCTAGGTAGTCTCGAACCCACGAACTCAAGTGACTCCAGGCCTCTTACCTCCCAGCACTTGGACTACAGGCACGCGCCACCATGCCCCTCCTTAGGTACCATTTTTTAGTAAAGATAGGAGTCTTGTTTAAATACTTATGGTCAACATAAGTCAGGTTTCAAGGTAAAGGTCCTCAGCATAGAGTATAAGGGGCACCAATTCTCTTGAACAGTCAAAAACCTACATATAAATTTTGACTTCCCCACTATAGCTTAATGGCTAGTAGCTTGCTGTTGATCAGAAGCCTTATTGATATCTTTTGTTGACTTTTCTCTGTACTGCAAATGGTGCCATGTATATAGTGTTTGTGTGCCTAACTTTAGAAAAATTAGAAATTTTTCATGATAGATTTGTGCCTAATTTATAAGTGAGTGATACACACACACACACACACACACACACACACATATATAGTATATTCATATTTCAGGTAACCATCCCAATCCAAGTAGGTTCATGGTTGTAGCAGATAAAGAATGTTGAAACCCTTGAAGTTATTTTTGTAGAACTTTTAATAATGAACTGCAAAGAAACTACCATTTAATTTCTTCTCTCAAGTTCTCTCTCCTTTTTCCTCAAATGTCTCTCTACATGTGCTCACTCTGCCCTTCCCCCAGGGTGATTTTTATCCCTCAGTCCTTTTTATTGCTACCTCTTTGTCCCAGGTGTGCCACTTACACATGCACTCACCCACTAAGTCAGGTGTATACAATCATGGGGCAGGCACAACAACACAGGTTCTGGCTATAGAGGCCAGTGGCAGAAAGGTAAAACCCTGTCATTTACCCTAAACCATGACATACCTTTTTCTTAATTTTTTTCATCAAATGTCTCTCCTGGAACAAGTGAGTCTCTGACTCACTTGCTCCTTAATCTTTGTGATCAGTAAAGAAAGAAAACAAAACCCAAAGCTTTTAACAAGATCTCCAGCAGCTACCTTTGTGAATTTTAGGGCCCAGTGAGAACACTTGACAATTTCTGCTAAGATCTTGCACTATTCTCTAACGCCCAACCTGAGCAGTGATTATTAACATTTAGCATTGCAGCCTGCCTATTGTGTAATAATCACTCTATTAGTTCCTGCTGCTGATGTTGTTCATAAGAGTTCTTCCTTGTAACTCCCAGGCCTCTTGTCTCCTGCCCTGACCTTTCTATCCATGTACATTTGAAATATTTTCTCATTATTCCTCTTAATTTCACTTGCTATTCCTCTGAACGACTTGGGCAATCTCTTGAATTCTCTGAAGCATGATATTCTCTTTGTCCCAAGTTGCCTCCTCTGGTGTATTCCAGATGGCTTTGTACCAAGCTGAGCATATGCCTCTTTCTTCCCCTTGATTACTCTTTGCATTTCTTTGCTCTTCTGCATTGTCCTCCATTTGATTTACTTCTGGAGTATTTATTGCTGGGGTGACGTGCATAATGAATACCCTTGGGTGTTCATTAAGTTTAGCTTTGAACAGTTTCTATTTCCCCTCACTGTCCTTGATGCCTGATGTGTTCTGGTCACTTGCTCATGTAAACCTCACAGTTTGCCAGCATTTACTCCACAAAAATTCATACCTCTCTTTTTCAGGTTGCACTTTTTTTCTTTTTTAGACTTGGTGGAAGTCCTTAGTTAAAAAATGGTGCTTACGAGTTACCTTTAGGATTTCCCTGTCTGTTTTATTCTAAGTAAAGAGATTGTTCCAGCTATTGATCACTAGACCTCTATGGTTTAGAACACAATTATTATCTCTCTTGGGTCTTGAGTTTGGCTGAACAGAGCTGGGCAGTTCTTTACCCAGGGCTTCTGTGCAGTTGCAATAAGATGATGGGTAGGACTGTAGCTATTCAAATACATCAAGAACATGGCCATCCATCAGACTCTCCATGACTGGTTGTTGATGCTGGCTACTGGCTGAGGGCTCATCTGGGATTATCCACTGAATCAACTACACACTTGGGCTTGGGCTTCTCAAATTGTCATGGTCAGGTTCTGAGAAGCTACACTGAAGGTGGCAGAAGAAGGGTTTCTTGTGCCTTAGTCTTGGAAGCCATGAAGCAGCCCTTTCATTGCCCTGGACTGGTATGAGGGGTCTGTGCACAGGAGTGAAAGAGGTATGAGTCACTGGGAGTACCTGGTTGCCACAAGAGTGAATAGCTACTTTGGTTTTTGCATTGTTACTTATTTTAGAGGCAGAGAGGCTCTTTTGATGTTGGTTTTCTTCCCAACCTTTTCTGTTGACTTGAGCGGTAGTTACAAATACCTCTCTCAGATGATGGCACCTCTCTTAGTGCCAATTGTATCACACATCCCTTTTGCCAAGGAGCCTATCTCCCTCCTGGTAACTCTGAAGCTGACAAGCCTCTGCTCATATAAAGAGATGAAGTTCAACGCAAAAAGCTCTAGAATGGACATCAAGAAGCCTGTGTGTTAGTACTGACTTTGTAGCAGTGTGACTGATCTTGAACAAATCATTGAAGTTCCTATAAGCTCTGAAATTCTACAGGTTTTTTTTTTTTGAGACTAGGTCTCGTTATTTTTGCCTGTGGAATCACAGGTTCACGCTGCCCAGGGTACCACGGACTCAAACGATCTCCAGCCTCAGCTTCACAGTAGCTGGGATTACAGGTGCATGCCACCACACCCAGCTATATTTTTTGGAACTAGGTCTCACTATGTTGCCCCCAGAGGGACTTGAACCAAGATCCCCGTTCACTGCCATGGCTTCCTAGGCTGCTTCTTATAGGCATACACCACCATGCCCAGCCTACATGAAATTCTACAGTTCTAGGTAGCCACTTTGAACATGAACCTCTGTTGGGTCAAAATCTTTTCTTCAATACCCTGAACTAATCAAGTCCAGGATTTAGGACTTGGAGTGTCAATGCCCATCCATGTCTTTATACACAGCTAGGTGTTTGATAAAAAATATGGGGGATGGGGGTAGGACGAGGAATGAAATTTGAATCTAGAAAGCTAGATTCAAAATGGTGAATATTGCCAGATCATTTATTTTTACTGTTTTAACTTGAAAGATCATAACCTTGCATATATAAAACTTTGCTTTTAGAAATTGGAACTTGTTTAGCACAGTCTTGGTTTGTGTCCTTTTGCCATTTAACAGGCAATTCTGTGTGTCTGCTGACAGATTGATATTTTGCAAGTAACCCTCATGCTCTGATACTGACTGTGATTCCCTCAAGCTGTAGCAACTGGAGGGATGCCAAGGGTCTCTGGTTATCTGAGTTTGCTCCTGTTTTAATTTGTTTAAGGTGCTCGGGTATTGAAACCTTGAGATCTCTGCCTCTGGGGTAGTAGAAGGAAAAGAAAATAAGTAAAGCCTGTGAGAGTGGTGGTAGATCGGGTCAAATGTAAATGAAAATATATACTCTGCCCAACACTGCCCTACCCACCGCCCCCCATTCCTCCTGCTGCCTCTTGGGTTCCTAGGTTCACTCACAGTGGAAGATGACCTTCGATTTCCTGCCCTTATAACCGTTTGACATTTGAGAGGACAAAGGCTCCATCAGGAAGAGGCTTAACTGTGTTAGTAGCTACAAATCATTGGCTCTGGAGACTTGACCCTGGAGAGCTGGGGTTTAGAGGGAGGGGCCTTTGCCATTTTATTTATGAGAATCAAGTTTCAAAGAGTCTTGACTACCCAGGACCCAGGATTTCCTGATGGTCTGGGAGGTTTCCAGGCCTCAGCCTATTGCTGCCTTTCTCAGCAAGAAGACACCTCCCTAAAGGAAAAAACATAACTCAATTCCAAAAGTAAGTTGGGATTTATAGAAGGAAATTGTATGAAGTGACCTAAATTGAAGGATTTTTTAAAAGAATAAACATGGAAAAAGAAAAAGGCAGCATACAGGGTAGAGAGTCCACCCCTATGGAGGGGTGGACTATGGCTGTTATCTAGCCTATAGATGGTACCTGAAAGAAGCCTAATCTGGCTAATCTGGCTGGCTGCCATCTTTACCTGATCCCTCTGCCAGTACGTTTTATTTATTTTAGTTTTAAGTATAGCAAATATTTTTTTTTTTCATTTTTCTATCATTTATGTTAAATAAAACATTCACATTCTGTGCTGGGGGAACAGAGGCAAAGTGACAGCAGATCCTCTTGCCAGCCTTTGCTGACCCTGCTCAGTAGTTATGGCCCTAACTTGGGCTAGAAAAGGCACCCTTGACAATGTTAATGGTTCTGACCTCTGTGTTCTAGCATTTCACCAATAAGAATTTCACCTAAAATAAGAAGGTAGGATAGGAGAGGCAGTGCCTACGGCTTAACTTGGACCCCAGAGCAGGGGGAAAGAAGAGAGAGAGAGAAATGATAGAGAAGTTCAAAATAAATGTACACTTCAGAGTGAAGATAAAAATAAGATTCATCATTTCTCTACTAAGAATCATTTGCAGTTGTATGGTCTGCAGAATGAGAGCACGTATCTGAGGCCATGAGGATGGATGACTGATCTGCAGGAATCCAGCTCAGTTGACCCAGATGAAGCAACGTAACATGCAGCCTTTATTTGCTTGGTGATTAGCTAGCCATTTAGGGTCACAGTGGGCCTTTCCTAGGGACCCTGGAAATAGCTTTTCTCACCTCCAAAACTATAACAAAGTCCATTGGGAAATCTTGGGTATTAATCTCATCAGGAAATCCTGGGAGTGATCTTCTTCAATTTGTCCAAAGGCTAGAGAGAAATTGATATCTTCTTTCCTAAAGGTCTTTTCTCTTTGTTTATATTCTAGGGAAATCATTCTATCGTAGAATAAATTACAAGACAGTTCCAATAACTCTTCAGTATTATTTTTTTCCAGAATGGAGAAGAGGAAGGGTAGAATGAAGATTGAGGAAATTAATGTTAACTAGACTGATATAAGTAATTTTACCTTTAAGGTATTTTGTTATCATTAAAAATAATCATTGTTATAAAGAGAAAGAGCTAACTGGCTAGTAGCCAGGGCTGGACCTCAGGAAAACATTTCTATCTAGAAACCTATCAGTGTCCTCTCTTCAGATCCTTGCAGATACAGTCCTTTAGGCCTTCCATCAAACACTTCAACCTTGACCAAACCTGAAGTATTTCCAAAGCCCTTCTCTACCCAAAACTGAAGTCTTTGGCTTGTCAGCTCATTTCTGGTGTTCCTAGGATATTCATCCTTTAAATTCAACTGAAACCTTTAAGTTTAGCTCCATTGGGAATGCTCAAAATAGATGATAGAAATGATAAAACCTTTTAGTTTTTTTAATGTTTGTTTTGAGCTCTAATACTATGCTAAGTGTGTATACTCCAATACTATGCTAAGTGTGTTATATAACTGACAGTTAATCTTTGTAACCCTTATAAGGTAGTTATATTGTTAATCCATTCTTACAGGTGAAGTTTAGAGAGGTAAAGTGACTTGCCCAAAGTCACACAGTAAGAGGTAGTTCTGGGAACTTAAACTAGGTCTACCTGGTCCTCAAATCTATGCCTTAAAACACCATGTTATATTGTTGACTGTTTTTCCTGATTTCTTAACTTTATTTCCTGTTTGAGGCTGATTCCTCACCCTGGATCCAAGATAATTTGATTAGAGCCCTACTTAACTCCTTTTCCAAGAAGAGAACATTAACATTGGCCAAATCCTATTTCAAATTAGACCAACTTCCACAGAACCATGATTTGTTGACATGACTGATTAAAGAAATGATTATATCAACCCAGCAGCATCTGACCACACCTCACTCACAAAATTAAGCCACTTGGGTTACATTGCTGACCCAGGTCAAACCAAGTTTCTTTAGCCCTTGTTATTTCAAGAACAGGTAATCTTGAGGAAGCAAACATTATATAGCCTGGTAGAATCCCAACACTGCTCATTCTGATCTTCTTTTTCTGTAGCATATTTTTCACTCTAAAGCCCAGATGAGTTATTAGCAGATTCTGAACTTTGATTCAGAAACTCAGTTTACCAACTTGTTTGAGGCAAGCCATTTTTTGGGAAAAAGTGGTTCCTTCTAACCATCTCAGGAAAAAATTATGAACAATAATGTCAGTTTATTATTTTATAAATATAATTTTGTCTTTTTCCTTATCATTTTCCTTGTCTCAGGTACCCCATCTCAGAATCAGGACTCAAAGGAAGTAATATTAGTCATCAGAATGTTGTTTGACATGACCAGAAGGAAAGTAAAGGAAATTAAATTGTCTTAAGTGACATTTCATTCAGACCTGTTTCTGACTTATTGCCCTTTTATGAACAGAACTCTCCTCTCCTTGTCAATTAATCTGAAGAGATGAATTCAAGTCTAGGCTCTGCTGTTTGTAGTACAGTGGTTATTGGCAAGGTATTTAACCTCTTCATGCTCCTGTTCCATGATCAGTGAAATGGGAGTAATAGTATCTTCTATGTGATTCAAAATGTTTAAATCAAGATTAAGGATAAGAATGTTTAGTATATATTTTTGCTATAAGAGCTATGAAGTTGATATTAAAATTGAAGCTTGTGAGACCATTTCCCTGCATGTTAGCATCTGATCATCCTTCTAAACTGTCATATTTCTGGACAGTGTGGCTGCTTCCCAAACTTTAATGTGCATGTAGGACTTCTGGATGGACCTGGAAGTCTGCATTTCTAACAAGTGCTCAAGTGAGGTAAATGCTGCTGTACTACACTTAAAAGAAATATTTTAGATACTCGTGGCAGGTTACCAGGCATATTCTTAGGAGACCATGTATTCAAATATCAGCACAACTTCTAAAAGGGGAATTCCAAGGTTACTTTGTGTGCTCATACTCATGAACTGTTCAGCACTGCTGGATGTGCTCTTCGTCTTTCTTTTGCTTTACATGTCTTTACTTTCTTAATTCTCCTTCTACATTCTGACTGCTCCTTCTCAGACTCCTCCTTAGCATTTTCTGCATTTATTCTTTAATGTTAATATTTCCTTGGGTTCCATCCATTACCTTCTGATCATTTTAGTCTCTTTGGATGATCTCAAGAGTAGACTCCTGGGTGAACTCTCCTTGTGCTGTCCAGGCAGATTTAATGGATGCTCCTCCCATGTTCCCAGTACATCTTCTTGTAAGATTTACTTTAGCACATGATATTTTTATTTTACCATGCCATTGTGTAATGATCTTTTTTGTGGTCTAAATTTACTTTTGAGAGCAGAAAGCATCATTTCCTTTTTTCATGCTTTGTGCCTAGGACAGTGTTCAAATTCCGTTAAATGTTTGAAAAATAAACAAAGACAGACCCATGCTTTGAAACAGACGTCAGAAACAGTCATCTGGGCAGGCCAGATGGCAAATGTTAGTATTTGGACACCCTGTGGAAACAGAGAGTGCACTTAATTCTGTCATGTATTCCTATGTGTGTGTGAATTACCTTTCTGGATAGTCTCAAGATAACAATAGCATCTGGGGAAGACACCTGAGCCATGTTTCCTCTGTAAATCATTTCTGGGCTCCTTTTTCAGAATTAAACAATAGACTGTCAAAATTGTCAAAAAGTGGAAGTATATTTCTTATGGGAAAAATTATTTATCATGTTCTTCTATTGTGATAAGACAAAGTAAGTCATTCCAGAGAAGGAAGGTTGTAGTCTTGCCAACATTGTGGTTTCTAAGAAACATTTTATCAAAGTGATCTCCAAAGAGAACCCACAAGGCCAGGTGAATGGCTGCCAGCAGGTGAGATGTCCTCAACCCAAATCTCACATAAGTTTAAATACAATCAATCCAACAAACAGTATTTCAGAGATATTTCCTTTATGGCAAGCTTGTTTTAGGTAAGGGATAGAAGATTTAAAAAGCCATGGCTTCCGTCTTCTGAGAACTCGTAGTCCAGTGGAGACTTTAGATATTTGGATAAGTAAGGGAAACTCAATATGATTAATATATACACCATACAGGCCCCTTAAAATAAAGACACCATGAAAATCATAGTCTAGTCCTAGATAGGAGACCATCTTTTGGTGGAATAGATTTCCCCTGCAGGCCTGTGTGTTACTCTGTCCCCATCCTGGCCCTTTCCCCCATTACTGTAAGCTACTTGAGTACAGTTTGACTTACATTAAATTCACACTGTATCTATATATGGGGCCTGCATGCAGCTGTTGGGGACTCACTTCTGCATGAAAGGGGTAATAAAGAGTTCAGACTTAACCAAACTCAAGGTTTATTTGGTAACAAGAGCACTGAAGATCTCGAGAGAGCTGGCTTTCCAACTCTTGTGAGCATTTTTTTAGTGAAGTCATTTCCATGCTTCTTGAGAGATAGGGCTTCTTGTATAGATCTCACACTACCTAGGTTGGCAATGAGTGGATTACTATTTCTTGCATCAAAAGAACCTTAACTAAGATTTCAAGAGTTGGAGAAGTTCAGGCATTTACATTAATGAAAGCATGGGAGTGAAAGTTCATGGTTCTAAATGGGCATTGTAGCATAGGCTCCTGAAGGCATGATAGCTGGAAGCTGGAAAGGTAGCTTAGAAACTGATCATATTGACCCTCCTGGTGGTTTGGAGGAGGCGGTAGGAATTGACTTGGTCACTGCAGCCTGGAGGCTATTGAACAGGAGAGTGGTGATATCTGACCAGTGTGATGTTACTCTGTCTTGGAGCGTGACAATTACCTTGTATGTGGCATAAATGCGGTTGACTTGTCACTTCTGTGTATTATGATGAATACAGCTCCATTTTTAATTTAAGTGGAATTATACCCTCAAAAACATCATAGCCTTTGTTCACTAACTCTCAAAATGTACTCAGTGCCTATGAAGATGGTATTGTGCCCAAACCGATCCCCTGTACCTGATGGTGCATCTGTCCTTCATCTTTGGTGAGTTTGCAACTGAGAGTTTATATCTGTGACCTCCCTGGAGTTCACTTCACTTAGATACATGGAAGGTTCCACCACTGACCTTTGCAGAACCAGCAATTTGTGGGCAAACAACAAGATGGCTCCTTTGCCTCATGGTGGGACAGTTCCCCTGTGTGATTTATGCTAAAGAGAGCTATGCATCAGACCAAGCTCTATGTGTCCTGTGACCAAGTCTTTGCTCAACACCTTTCCTCTCCCTCTCCTACTTCCTTTGCTAGCTTCCAGGTTTTCCCTGAAGAACCTAACCTAAACAAATCATAGGTGTCCAGTACCCTTTTTTAAGGCTTTGCTTCAAGGGTATCTCCCCTGAGACACTACCATTGATTTTAATAAATACCCAAAGTTACCTAGGTTGTTGTCTTCTCATGCCCATAGGTTGTAGTGGTCAAGAACCGAGATGTCTGCAAAGGAACCCATCTGCATTCACATCTTGACCCTACCACTCAATAACTTCCAGTCTGGCCAGTTCCTCAGTCTTAGTATCCTATTTTACAAAATCCAAATGGGAGAATAATAGTACTTTCTTGTAAGGTTGATGTAAGGACTAGATGAGATCATAGTTGCAGAGTACCCAGTCTGACACTCTTAAGAACTCTGGGTGCTATGATTATTGCTTCTAGTGCTCTCAGACAGAGCTGCAGCATATGATCCCCCAAGTTAGCGAGTTAGCGATGTCCCACGGTACCTGTCTAAGAGAGATGTATGTTTTTATGAAGACAGTTTTTAGAATGATGGTAGTAGATATCTTGGGGAAAGACAGCTTTTCCTAACCCTTTACATGGTGTAGCATGTGTTAGCAGCAGACTCACCTGAGATGAAGTTACTCCTACTGGCCCCTCTGTCACTTTGAAAGTGTGGCTCTCAGTTTGATCTTGACTATGTGGTGATATTTGCAACTGGTATAGGTCTTCTCTGGAGCACCAGTTCTGGAGCTCAGTGACAACCATTGGCAGAATTTTATTAATCTCTTGGCTCAGCAGTAGCTTCTTCTACTGATATGTCAGATGACCTGACAGCTGAGTCACGAGAATCCCTGTCACACCAAGGTGTCAGCAAGGTAAAACCTGAGCTCCAGGAGAAGGTGCAGAGATCTTTATCAAGGAGAATGATGAGAGTGGGGTGAGCAGCTGAGAAGGCTAGGTCTTCATGCTGTTGTGATTCACACAGAATTTCAAGATGAAGAAATAGTATGTAGGGAGACTGTCAGTATTAGCGTGAGTTGACCAAAAACACCTGGATGCCTTCACAGAGAGTAGTTTCCATAGGAAGGGACTCTGCTATGGAGAACTCTGCTCCCACCTCTCACCCTTTCCCCAAGGTTTTGCCAGGCAGATGGGTTTTTACTCCACTGGCCACTGTTGCCAACACAGGGAGGGTGTGGAAGCAGTGCTGTCTTGCAGTTCACAGAAGTGACAATTTCAAGTCATATAGCTGAGCAAAGGTCTGATTTTCAAGCCAAATCTGTCCATCCCCAGTGATAGCTTTCCCTCCTTGTCATTGGATTCATCTTAGGCAGGAGAGCTCCACTTGATGGAGACTGGATGGGAAGTGATTGTTGGGAGGTATTCGAATCATGTTTCTGTGGCACAAGCTGGCAAGCCAAGCCCCGGGAGGGGACCAGACTATTAGGAGGATACTGACAGATTTGACTGGTGAGGCTTTGTATGTGGGAAAATGTGCCCCTTTCTTAAAAGTAACCTGATCTGAAGAGTATCACAGAAAGGTGTGGTAGCTGGAGTCCACAGGGAAGCCTCTCCCCTCTGATGGAACAAATAACCCTGTACCCCAGTGCAGAAGAGGCATTCATCTCCTGTGTCCCTTCTGGCTGGTCACCCTCCTCACAGCACTGCCTCCCCAGCCAATAAACAAAATCCCTGCATAGTCGCAGGTAAGTCACAGTAAAGACTCTAGGTCTTTAACTGAAAATTTGCACCTGATTGAGGCCCTATCTCAGGTAAGAAGTGGAGAAGTTTGGCATAACTTCTGAACTGTTGCTTCTAATGGGGCAGAATTTCCAGATACATTTCCAGATAGGGAAATTTAAAAATTCTAATTGTATCAGACACTTGTTCCTAGAATCATAGGCAACCATCCCTCACTTAGTAGAATCTACTCTTTGGGAGAGTGTGGCTGAGTTTCCTGGGTGGGATAGATGGAATCCTCACCTTTGCTCCCTGGTATGGGACACCAGGGAACAAGGTAACTTTCTTTTAGTTACTCCTTTGGGATAGCATGTGGCCTGTCTGTCAGTGTCATTGGAGTTGGAGGCAAGACTCCTGGAATGTGCCTCAGTGCCCTGGGCAAGGAAGCTGGCTCCAGGTTTGTCAGGATGCCTTGTCCTTTCATCTTAGTCATGAACTTCACACAATCTAGATTCAAGCAGCCTCCTGAAAGACCTTTATTTAGGTTTTTGGATTTATGCTTTGTGATATCTGGCCCTTCCTAAGTGGCAGCTACACCGAGTGAACAATCATAGTGAAGAGGTGACTGAGGAGAGCTGGCAGGGCCCTTCAAGCTCACTCACCAGTTTGTCAAGTATAAGAACCTACAATTCTCCCACAAATGGGAATAGAATTTGTAAAACATTTTTCCTGTCTTCATAGATGTCTTTTTATTTCAAGGTTTAGGGCAAGTCGATTAATCCCATAGGACAAAAGTCTAAGTTCTACTGGAGAGAAGGGAAGAGTCAGAACTACTTGGGATAAGTTTGCCAGTACAGTGTTGTCATTTAATATGAGCCAGACTCCTGGAAGTCTCATGAGCTGCGAAGCCCAATTAAAACAGATCTGGGCATGGTAAGAGACTAACAGGCATGCATAATTGTGAGAACCAGGGTTTTAGTGGGGAAAGGGAAAAAAAAAAACAACAAGGAGAAGCCAAGGCCAATTATCAGAACTGCTAATTTTTACCAACCTAATCATTAATGAATACCATGTTTCTCAAAAGAATGTTAAGAGAATCATTGTATTTCAAGGGCTTGAAAACTGCTAAACTCTGAAGTTGTACAATTTGTGCAAATTAATATGATAAAAAGAGACAATTAAGGTTTATAATTAACAGATAAATACAAATGATCTGGTGAAGACAATCTAAGTTTTTGCTCTGTCTTATGAAGCAGTGTAATTGATTTTTATAAATGCTAATTTACAGTACATGCTCTGTTAACCATTAACACAGAGAAAGGAACGTGGAGTAAATGGAAGTCAAAAAGGGATGTGAGCCAAGGAATTAACAGACTAGATTTAGCCAAGGAGAAGAAATAGAAAAATATGCTAACTGTTGGAATGTGACTCTGAAAGGGGAAAAACACCATTCAAATATGATCTTCCTCTCATTTCTTTATTGTCCATAGTGTAAAAATCCCTCAACAACCTTTACAAAGGTGATTTTTTTTCTCTATTGTTTCTACAATGGATCTCTGGATTTTCCTGAAATTCAGAAGCTATGGATAGCATGATCTAATTCAAACTATAGGCCATATTGTGCAAATAAAATGGACTTCAACAAGAAGTTTCCCAGGCCAGGACAGTGAACTATGCAGAGAGAGGCCTGCCTTGCTTCCAAGCGAGCAGGCTGTCACATACAATGAAAGGTCAAATGGAGAACCCATGGTGACTCCTCTGTGAGCTGAGAGCCTCAGGTCCGGGGCCCGTGCTCCAGACTGCAAGTGACTGGATACTGAGCTCAGCTCACAGGGCAGCTCACACTGAGTGTGCAACAGCACAAACACCCACAGGAATCTAGCTACTTAATGGTTGTGAACGAGCTGCCCGAGCCACTCAAGGAGGCCAGGCAGCTCACAATAAAAACCGGAATGAAGATAAAAAGAGCAAAGGGAAGGAAGAGACACTGACGGGAAAGTGCATGGGAAGGAGGGATTGTTCTGTATGTCCTTATTCATTAGCCTGAGGAGAGGGACTGTGCACATTTGTATTCTTGGTACCTGGCACAGTGTTCTTCCTATGATCAAAGAGATTTGTTTTTCATAATGAAAATAAAGGTCTGGAAATTCATTCTCTTTATAAAAGAAATCCTGAGATAGAAGTTTTTATTTTGGCAGCAGGAACTCTTAGAGATTTTTACCTGAGTCTGAGGAGCACTCTGCTTTTGAGTTTTTAAGTTGAAATTATCAAGAAGAAAAAGAAACTGGATGAAGAAAGCAGGAGAGGATACCTGGAGAGGAGCATCAGTGCTCTAAGGCTTAGATCTGGCGAGGTTGGGAATGGACTTTTCAGTTACCATTCTTCTAGCCATGCTCCATTAACTTGTTCTTAGTGAGTTAGGAGTTCCTTCAGTATCTCCAAGTGTAGTTTGCTGATGACTGTGACATCTTCCTTGATGCATCTGCAATTCCTCGACCTCAATACCAACTATGCTTTCAATAACTCTTCTTTTGGCTTCTTTTCTTTGTTACCTTTTGATAAATGCTGTTCGAATTCTGGATTGTAAAATTATTTAAATTTATTAAATAAAAAGAAAGGCAAAACATACAGTCTGAGGGTTAAAACAGGAGTATTTTCATCACTTTAGTCTGCCTTCATACTGAGTAGGAAATTAATGAATGCTAAGACTAAGACTAGTCACGTAGAAATATAATATGAGGCACATAGGCAATTTAAAATATAAAATTTAAAAAAAAATTAAAAAAGGAAACAGGCAAAATTAATTTTAATAGTACACATTATTAAGCCCAGTACATCAAAAATATTTTAACATAGGACCAATTAAAATTATTAGGGTATATATATGTAATCTTGACTTCAAAGTCTGATGTATATTTTATGCATATAGCACATCTCAACTGACAGTAGGCACATTTCAAAAACTCAAGTCACATATGACTGATGACTCATATACTGTACAGTACAGAGTGAGAGACAGAGAAAAGAGCAAGCGAGAAAGAGAATACCTTAAATCTTTCAGTGTTGTACTGACTCTTATTTCAGTCATAAATCATATAAAAGGTCATGATGGAGATGAACTTATATTTATTGCATGCATATAGGTGAAGACCAAATGGTCTGAAGATGATAAAACTGAATAAGTATATCTCACTAATAATAATTTAATTGGATCCAGGTAACTAAGCTAAAAAGAGATATACTGAATAGATCCTAAGAAAATCATATGTGCATCTTGAGTCATTAACCAGAGGCTATATTCAGATTATATAACCCTATTGAGGCACTGTTGGGCCACTTAGTTTAGCTAGAGATGGTGTAAGAGTGGTCGAAGAATGGCTCCAAGTCATAGAGGTGTCAGATGACTAGGAGGCAGTATTCCTCAAGAGATCTGAGTTGCCTGGTGGCTGACCTATGGCCATTGTCTCACAGCAGCCACCAGGAGGTGACCTGAGTGTTTCAGGGCCTGGGCATCCCACCTACCTTACCTGGAGGAGTAACCTGGAGCCACAATGAAATATTTCTGTGAATAGAATGAAAATACTCATGTGTAGACATAGAAAACAATCTCCAAGATAAATTGAGTCAAGAGAATAAGTGCAGGGCAGTGTGTATAATTCGGTGGTAATTGTGTAAAAAGGATATATATATATATATATATATATTTGCTTGTATATGCATAAAATATCTCTGGAAGGACAGAGTCAAAACAAGTAATATTGATTGCCTCAAGGAAGAGAAGGAGTTTGCTGAGAAACAGAGGGTCATATTTTAAAATATTTTTGATGTACTAGGCTTAATAACATGTACTCTTTTTAATAATTTATTATTTTTAATAATATATTATATTCAATAATAATTATTTTAAATAATAATATGTACCTTTTTAATCTCGGTTCTTTGGTTCCAATTGAAATTCAGAAGAGAGGGAACAGGGGAAGCTTCATGGTGCTTTGGTGTTGACAAATCAGTAGAACTTATCCTGGCAGAGGAGCAGGGTAAAGTGATTCTGGCACAGTATTGTATAAAGAAATTCAGAGACATGAAGGCCTAGGTCTGTTTGAGGAAAGCAGGCTCTAGCAGAGGCATCCAGCTATGGGTTTTGTGAGAAATCATGATGATGATGAAGCATCTGGACATTTTCCCAGGCAGTGGTAGTGCTGTGTGTAGACTGAGGTAGAAACATCAGACGGTGTGAACAGTCAGAGGAGCATGAGGAGGGAGAGGACCCAACAGATTACAGACCTGGGTCTCTGGGGCTGATGACTGATGGACTGAATGGAAGGGTCAAGGGCAAGTTTGAATTGTGCTCTGGCTGACTTCAGAATAACCCACGAATCAGATTCTACCTTCGCCTTAAACTATGACAATTGTGTAAGAGGGATAAAACCAGTTTTGTTAACTGAGAATGAATGAATTCTGGCTCTGAAAATCATATTACAATATAACTCTACTTCACTTAAAGTGTTTTTAGAATCATTTAGTTAGACACTGTATTGAAAATTGCATGGTTCATAACTTACTTTGAAACAAATAATATGCCTACTTTACATGTCCAGCTGAACTCCAGCTTGAGACATTCACAAATGTTAGTTCCTGAATAGCACTGCTAAGAGGAATGTACAAAAGGTGATGGTTGGAATGGTCACATGTGAAGTCAGGTGTTTCTGATTCTGTTTGATCTGGTCACCTGTTTCTCCAAAGCATTTTGTGTTTCTTGAAATGACTTTTCCATGTGATGCCCAACACTGAGTCATTTTGAATAGGAAAGTTCAAAAGTTGGGTATGCAAAGCTCCAGATTGAAAGCCTAAGAAGTTTTTCATTATTAGAAATAGGAGAGAGTTTGTTTGGTTCCCAGAAATCTCTATCACTGAGACTAATGCTGTGACCCAGAGTCCTTATCAATTTACCACTGGATTAAATCTCTCCATACTGGAGTAAAGCTGGAAGGAAGATGGAGCCAAGGTTCACATGCCTTATAAAAGCCTATCCATAATGGGGATTTCCACCGACCCACTGGAAGCCTTGACATTTTGCAAAGAACTATTTTATATTTAAAAGCTGTTAGATTATTTTCAGCAACGTGGCCTGCTTCACTTAATTGCTACCCTCTGAGGGATATGTGCCAAGAGACTACTCACTACTGGCCACACAGAGAATGACCCAATTGTGCCTTTTGTTTCCTCTAAATATAACCTATTGATTTTCTCCTTCCTACAGTAAGCAGGGTGATCTTGGTTATTCCAAAGCAATTAGGTAGAGTATTTGGTTGGACTCTTCTTCAGCCTTGAAGGATTCTATTTGCTCTCCTCCATTATAACCTCAAAGCCCTCATCCCTTATATAGCCAAGAGTTACTTTTCTGCGCCAATAAGCAAAAGCATTACAATATTAATAACCCTCAGCCACGGGTTTAGCTTCCTCACCTTCTTGCCATGCTTGGATGACTTCCCCTGCATTTGAAATAATCAATAGTGGTCTGAAATTCATTCAGGCTCTCGCACACTCCATGAAGTTTCCAAAATAAGCCAGTGGCAAGCATTTAATTAGCTCATTTTGTTTCTGCCAGGGCAGAGCTGCAGACTTCAGGAGTCCAAGAGCTGGTATACAATATAGCTGTTACTGAAGCCTTCATGCCTCGGCAGAAAATAGGAATGAGATTCAGAAGACTAACAACTCTGCTTCTTACTACCTGTCTGTGCTCTGCCATGTCTCTTTGCCCACCCTATTTTCCTTTGGGTATAAAGAGTGGGGTGCGATTAGTCTTTGGGGGAGGAGTCTTCCAGTTGTAGAGTCCCTTTTAAGTTTCAGTTGCCAAGGTGGTGCTAGTATAAAGATGCACAAAACACCCTCCATTGTGTCTCCTATTGGGTTAGAGCTCTGCAAAAGATGGGTGGAGAGGTTGTGGGGAGTCTGCACTAAGGCACAGGAACTGCTTAGATTCCTGCTTTTGCTGTCATTTCTGGAGCTGGGGAAGATTTATTTATTCTCCATGCCCAGTCAACAGTATTTGTTTCCATGCCTTGCAAAGCCTCTGAAAAAAGGAAGTATCTCTTGGATGTTTATGTTAGGCTTTCTGCTGATAGCTATCAGAGGTTTTGAAGTTATGACACTCCTCGAAGATGAGCTGATACTGAGTCTCATACACAGGAAGAGGCTTTAGGCTGTGTGTTCTAGGTGGATAGGAAAGCGGATGTTAGATGACCTGAGAAGACCTCCAGCTATGGACAGGCGGGAAGCCAGGAAGGGTATTTACAGGCTGAAGGTGAGAAGAGTTCCTGGTCCTCTTTATTGGTTCATGGAGACTACAGAGCCGTGATCTTGAGATGACAGCCCTGTCATGTTCGCCCCTCTCCTGCATGGGAATCTCTCCTGCTTGGGTGGGGAAGATGCCACATGGCCAATAAAGCTCTGTTCATCTCTTTGTTGGTTGGTTTGGGCTTCACATCAAACTATTCTTGACAGGTTTTGTTATTGAGGCAAAAATTATTTTTTTAAATGACTAAGGATAATGGGACAAAAGAAAAGTGCAAATATGAAGCAAAAGATAGAATTTTGGATTTTGGTGGTGGTACAAAAATTTTGCCCTAAGTTCTCTCACATGACTGAAAATTAGACCCTGAACTTTGTAAGTGTGAATTCACATCAGTTTCATAATTCACAAAAACTAGTGAGACAAGATCAAGCTAGCTGTTCAGGAGCAGAACAGCTTTTGAAAGAGGCAGGTTGGACAGTAACTTGAACAGCTGGGGAAAGGTGGGCTACTTTGTTACATTCCTATCTCTGTGACTTGCTAGCTGTGGAAATCTGGACAAGCTATTTCATTTCTTAGTGTTCAGTTTTCTTATCTGTAAAAAAAATAAAGGAAATTATGGTATCTATGAATAGAAGTGTTTCACAAATTAAAAAGAGTTAATACACATAATGCACCTTGAACAGTAATATATTTTTGGTAGCACTCAATAAACATTAACATTTATTATCATTTCTGATGTTGAAGTCAGAAAATTTCTCCTTGAACCCCATTTGAGAGGATACTATTTAATAAAAAGGATGATAACCCTAAAAAATCCTTATAGGATTATAATTATGATTGTTGTTGATGATGTTATTTATGATTAATTTAACCATCTCTAGGAATATGTATCCTTCGTGCAGACTTTCATTATTTATACTTTTTCATTTGAGTTTCTTAGTAGTAAGTTTTTTGTTGTATGTTACTACCAGTCTATATAAAATAATTACTCCTGTGAAATAGAAAATCATGAAAATTCAGAGAAGTAGATAGTAAGGACTGACAAAAGCAGAAGTTTATATAGTATGGCATATGTTACAGGGACAAACATTTTTATAGTCTCAGATTTAGCTCTCCTTTGAATATTCACTTTTTCATCAAAAGTGGTTTGCAAAACCTTCCAAAGATTCATTTTACTACAAAAGGAATAGATCTTCTGCGGTCTGAAGGAATTTGTATTAAAGACACTCCAGTCAACAAAGGGTCATATTGAGCATTCTGTAGGCAGAACTGTTTCAAATCTGCAGCTGCCTGGAAAAACTTCATATGGTTGAGCTGGCTTCCAGCTGGAGTTTTTTAACCACTTTCTTCATAGTGACAATTCTGGAGGAACCAGACATGGCACACGTAAGAGTTGGGTCAATCCCCCATTGAGTTTTTGATAAGTTTTCAGAGTTGTATGAAATTACACTCTATGAATGATACCTGGAATATAGATAATACTTGCATATTTTTGAAACTAGAGTAGTATGTAAGTAGACCTTGCTTCCACATGGGCCAAGAAATACTTCAGGACATGGCCAAACATCTGTCTTTGAACAGTTTTGAGCATGAAGTAGTGCAGTCAGCAGAGTGACCAGTATTCCAAATTGAAGATTTTGAAATTGAAATTGTGCTAATTTTAGTATGGGGAAAAGTTAAAAGCATATATTATATACTCTCACCTTGGTCATAGATTGGTTATTAAAGAACATCTAGGTGTAGGTGACTAAATGAATTCTGTGCTGGATAACTGAGTATACCACATTCCAATTAAATAATATCCTGAACTAATACTTACATAGCATTCCAGTATACTATACAGTTTTAAGTGCTTTACACATACAAATTATTTAACCTTCAGAGTAATAACATCAGGTAGATATATTATCATCCTCCTCTTTTAAATGAGACATGCAACTAATAAGTAGCAGAGCTGGGATTCAACCAGAGTAGATTGGCTATCAAGTGCAAGTTTTAGTGAGATGACTTTATTTTAGAACATTTGACCTGTCTGCATCCCTTTTCATGTTAGGAATTTTACACAGGCCATTATATTCCAACCTATTGAAAGAGTGTGATCTGTGAAAGTGTTTTTCCTTCTCTATCCAGTCCATACAAAAATGGTCCACATATGCAAAGTTAAAACAATGGTAGCATCTTTAATGCAATTCCCACCTGTTCAAGTATAGATCTGAACTCTGACAGTAGATTAAAAAGCAGGTTCTCATTAGATATCAATAATGAGGGTCAATAGGATATTGATCTTGTGATCTCCATCCCAAATCAATTCCTATCCCCTGAAATATAAAGAAAAAAATCTAAAAAGAGCACGCGTGGTCTCATGCAACTCTAGAGATATTTCTTTACAAGTGAATACTGAGTTTGTCTATGATCAGTAGTACAATAACTGTGCCTGAAGGCCACATTCTCTATATAAAATACTGGCTCACTGGGCCTAAACTTGTGACTTATCAAGGAGGAAGCAAGCATGCTGCTATTTGTAGAGTCTGCAGAGTCCCTTTCTGTGGTCACAAGCTGCAGCTCCTCATAGCTGAATTCTTCCAGTGTGCAAGTTCTCTGTGATTTAGCTTTTGATAATGCACACGTGCAATACTCAGCAGCAGCTGTTTAATGGGAAACTTAAATAGTTATTATTGGTTGGGAATGGAAGCTGTAGAGCAGCAGAATGCCGGAAGCCATTTCTTGCTTCTCTTCAATTTCTTTCTTTCTCCCCACCACTTTTTTTTTCTTTATCACTGTTTTTCAATAGCAATTTTATTTTATTTTGGCCATAGAGAACATTGTGTTTTGGGGGCCCCACCAGACTTCTCTATCATGGCTCTCTACATAGCCACTGATAAAACTCCTGAAAGAATACCATGAATTTTTTCTGGACATTCTCCCACCCTCTCCTCTACTTCTTAGTTTCAGAAATCTCACTTCGATTTTTTAGTGTCTGCTGAATTTTGTAAGTATTTTGTCTTGTTGAATTATACATTATGTAAATGTTCAGTGTTATTCTCTTATATTCTGACTTGCTTTATTAGCTTAATTCCTTCATAGACCTTCTATTTTGCTGTAAATGGCAACATTTCATCTTACCTGATGGCTGAATGGTACCCATTGTACAGATATGCCATACTTTCTCGATTCAGTCCTTTGTCAGTGGGCACTTAGGTGACTTTTGTGTCTGAGCTATTATAAATAATGGTGGAATAAACATTGCAGAGTATGCAGTTTTTTCAGTTAATGGTTTTATGCTCTTTGGATAGATGCCCAAGAGTGGGATTAAAATATAACTATTTCATATTCAATTTTTAAAAGTTTTTGAGTTTTAAGATATATCCAGACCACTTTTCAAAATGGCTATTCTAGTTTACATTCCAGTCAACAGTGTAATAGAGTTCCTTTCTGCTCATTCTCTCCAGTACTTGTTAGGGGCCTTTCTGTATGTATTATTCTTACATTTGTGATGACATCCCATTGTGATTTTGACATACATCATCCTTATTAAAAGTGATGAACATTTTTCCATGTCTATTGGCATTCTGGATATTCTATTTTTTTGAATTGTTTGTTTAGACCTATTGCTTATTTATTAACTGGACTTTTATTATTAAATTGTATGGTTTTTAATATATCTAATGTATTATCCCCTTGTTAGTTGTGCAGTATATAAATATTTTCTCCCACTCAGTCAAATCTTTTTAAAAATCTGCTTATTTTCTTTCATTATGTAAAAGCTTTTTAATTTGGGATAAATTTAGTTGTTTATTTTTGTGTCTGCTGTAATGATTGAATTTTCAAAAGATCTGTATCATTGATGTCATGAAAATTGATGTTATTATTGCAGGTCTTATAGTTATGCTTTAGATAAATTTTGGGTTTTTTTGTGATTAAGAAGTTAGAGAGTGATTCAACTTCATTCTTTTGTATGTGGCTGTCTCATTTTTCCAGCATCGATTGTTGAAGAGATCTCTCTTTTTCCCACTGTATGATAACCTCTTTATCATGAATTAAGTATTGATAACTATGTGAACTTATTTTTGGATTTTTGATTCTGTTCCATTGATCCATGTATCTGTTTTTATTACAATACCATATTGTTTTGATTATTGTTGCTTTGTAGCATAGTTTAAAATCAGGTGCCACACTTCTGTTTCTTTTTTTCTCTCTTGAGTTTCGTAGCAGGCAGGGTTAAGGTAGTCCTGCTGCAAAGTGGGATCCTTCTAGTAGTCATTGTCCATTTGACTTTCTAGGGTACCATTAATTGTGCCCAAGAAAATGACCATGTCCTTTTTCCTCAGACATATGTGCCTGGAACACCAACACCTTTTGGGTAACTGTGTTTGGGGTTAACATTTCTGTGATTCTATAGTTTAGGGGAAAGAAAGTTGCTCATTTGAAAACTGTTTAGAGTGCACATAGCTTTAACTGAGTGACAGTATATTTACAGAGTTAATAAAAGTATATACAAATGAAAGGCACACCTTTTCAAGCAGCCTTTTAATATTTCTAGGGACAGGATGTCTCTCCAAGTACTTTGTTTAGATTTTATTTATTTATTTTTTACAAATCAGTTGTTTAACACAACTGGACCCAGCAAAAAGAAAATTGCAATCTATAAAGTTAGTTGGGTTTATAGAGCTGGGAAACAAACTTCCCAAAGTTAACCAAGATTTGAACTTTTAAGACTGAGACTGCTGTCATCAAATTCATAGCTTTGATAACAGTATCTGAATTTGCCTTCTTTTCCACATCCAATAAGCAAACATTTTATCACATGGATTAATTATAAAATATTTTTAGTATGATAAGATGTTTATAGTAATAATTTAAGTTTTGAGAGGGTCCAGATAGTTTTGATTACCACAATGTAAGTTTTACAGTTCTGTTTGGTTCCTTATGTTTTGGTTTTCCTGATCAGCCATTCCCAGCTCTCTCTACTTTTTATCTAAAAGGTACTGAAAGGGAAAGTCTCATGTGTATAACTGGAAAGTTAATCCAGTAAGGATTAGGCAGGTTTTAAGTTATTAGAGAAAGATTGGAAGTGGAGGAGCAAAGAAATTTCTCCCTCTAAACACTGAAACAAAGTTTTGAAAGGTCATAGGATGGCAATAGACAACTAAAAGACATCAAGGGCCCCTCACTTTATTCTTCTTACCCAGAGTTCTTAATCAGTTCAGAAAAATATGAGTGCAGACTGATTCTATAATGGATATGCTTAGTCTTAAAACTGAACGAAAATTGGTTCTTGCTTTGTGGTCCTAAATGTTAACTCTAAGGATAATAATAAGTAGACAAGATCTGGTTTTAATATATATTTGATTCTACTCTTTGGGGCAGGCATATAGTAAAATTCTTCTTTAATTTTCCCCTGAGCTACCACTTAGTACCAGCAGATTCTATTGATAATGAATTTTAGTGAGTCTCTAAATCCCTCATCCCATAGAAAATTAACCCATTCATTTCCAAATGACTCTTGGCAGACTTTCATTGTGCTCACTGCAAATCCAGTGTCCAGGACCTTGGGGACAAGCAACTCTGCCATGGAAAACAGGGAATATTTTTAGATTTAAACATCACCACAAAAGACCATATGGAGAGCAAACAATGTGAACTTTGGAGGGAGGTAGGGTGAGTGTAGGGAGGTAGGAAAGGTAGAACTCATTTTAAAAGGTCAGCACTTTCAACTCTTTACTTTTGCCATGTGTTTTGTGGGGAAGACTCTTCTTCAAGGGCAAACCCAGGAAGCTTACAAAACCCAAATAAGAGCAACTAAACACTTAGAGCTTGTCACCCAGTGAAGCTGTTTCCTCGGGCGGTTGGACTTTTCTCATATCTTGCAAGTCAAGCTCAGCCAGTCCAAGGTGGAGCCCCAACCAATTCCTGGAACTGCAGAACACTGTATTTTCTGGGTCAGGTCATTGGTACTGGGGTGGGGCTCAATGCTGAATCATTTACATGTGGCATCAAAAATTATCCCCAGAGAATGTGTGCTTGGTAGCAGGGGTTTGGATGGGCTGAGGAGTTCTTCCTTCAGTTAAGAAAGAACCAAGGAGAAATTAATTTCTGAAACTGTGAGAAATGTGAGAGATGTGTGAGAGATGGTATAATGACCCTCAGTGGAACCCTGCAAAAGGATTATATATAGGATTATATATTTTATATATTTTACATCTTTGTATTCCCCAGGGTTCACCCATCACCTCCCCTCCCCGAATGCTCCCACCTTAACCTCTACCTGAGTTGTGTTCTTTCATGTTGCATTGTTAATATAGCCAAAGTTCTGAAGGCTGTTTGACTTGTCCTTAAGACCCATCTATTTTAGAATATTCCTCTCCTTCAAGAGGCCAGATAGTGGCTCTGAGAGTCTGCCCACCTGAGAGTGTATGCCATATTGAGCATTGAGAAATATTACAGGATTTCATTAACCCATGGTCTGGATTAAAGAGGTTTTCTTGATTTCCTGTGTTGCCTAGTGCAACTGAACAGAAAAAGCATGATTGATGGTATATTCTGTACAGTTGAAATAGTTCCACTTCTGACAAGCAATAACTTTCATAATGAAGGCTTTGAGCTCTTCAGCAAGTGTTTAACTGACTTTGCTGAGGAAGACATGGAGCAACATGAAAGGAAATCTGGTTAGTGAATCACAGTGCGGACCCTAGGAAAGAATCTGCTTTTTTCCTCCCACAAGGAGTGAAGTGAAGATTCAGTGCCACCTAGCTGCTCCCTGACATCAGACTACCTTTCTTCCCATCTGAGTATCTACCATTGACACACTTCATTCAAACTCTACTGAGATTCCCCAAGTATTATCATTTTCCCCACTTGCTTTGTCAAGTGCATATGGTCATTCATACATACTCTTTCTGAATTATTTGAGAATAATTATGCTGTAAATAATGACTTTCTGTTTCCCTTTAATGTATTTTCTTCTATCTTCATGGATTCTTCTTCTTTGGGTTATAATTAATACTATTCATTATAATTACTACTATTATCTATTGTGATACACCAAATGTCCTAGATTTGGCTAATGAGATATTATAGAGTAGCTTGAAAACATCAGGTGAACGTACTAAGACCAAAGTTATTCTTCTACATAAACACAGCACAATAATCAAAGTCGGAGCATTGAGCAAACATACATTATTATGATCTAAAACACAATATATGCTAATATGTCAATTGTCTCATTAGTGTGCTATAAAGATTTTCCTCTCATCAGGATCCAAATCAGGATCACACAGTGCTTTTAGCTATCTTCTCTTAACCTTTCTTTAATGTCCCTGATATCTTTTAGGAGTACAGTCAATTAATTTGTAAAAAAATCCTTCTATTTGAGTTTAGTTGGTGTTACTTTATGGTGAGATTTGGATTATATATTTTCAGTAAGAATGTTATAGAAGTGATTTTGCATTTTTTTTCAGAGTACCATTTGAATTTGGTGTCTGCTGATTTCTCCACTGTAAGGTTACTATTATTCATTTTGAAATTAGTAAGTGCTTTGGAAAAGTAAGTAATTATCTTGAAGCAATGTATATATCCTACTCTTGTCAAAGTGTTTTAGTAATTGTTAATGGTTCTTGCCTGAATCTCTTATTATGTTAGGTACAAAAAAGTGGTTTTCTAATTCTGTCATTCTATCTGTATTTATTAGTTTGCATTCTATTGTAAGGAAGAGCTTTCCATCATGCTTGATTATACGCCCTGTGTGGGCACAGTAATCTATACTAAATGGATTATGTTATTATCATTACTTTTTGATGTTCAAATGTCCCAAATTTGTGCAGTGGGAACACCTTCAAACTGGGTCCAGTTCTTTAGATATGTCTACATCATTATTTGAACTTTCCTTTGGATAAAACAAGATACTGTAGGTTTGTTTTTCACTTTCCTTGCCTTATTCCTAGAATCAGTCATTTTCCCCAAGGAGTCCTAGTTCCTTAAATGATAGTTTTAGTTCTAGTTTCTAAATGATATTTAGAAACCAATGTCTGGGCAGCAGGTATGCCACTGTCACTGCAGTCTCATTACTTCATCAACAGACAGTCATGAAATGAATAAATATATGACAGTGTATATCTTTGTGATATATTTCATGTATGTATGATATGCTCACACACATTTCATAGATTCACATTAACACCTCTAGTTATAGTCCAGTGGCATGGATCTTTTTCTAGGCTTCCCTTTCCATAGTTTTAACTTTCTTCATGATAGTTGTGTTTTAGAAGCCATGTTTAAAATTAGAATGATATTAATGAAAAGTCTGCAGTAATAATAGGAAGCCAAAAGGAAAACTGTCATTGAGATCTATTTATTGTGTGGACTCTCCTCAATCATACTTCTGCCAACTAAAAACCTTTAAATAAAGGTAGAATAGAAACTTAGAAAACCTTTAAAATAAAAAATAGGGAACATAAAATAACAGTGAAGGAGAAGTTAAAATTAAACACAGAAGTCTAAGATTAAAGTTTAAACTTTTTAAAAGAACAAGATGGCACAGATGAGATTTAAAAGTAAAAGACAGTTTACAAGTAAATGAGGTTAAAAAGTTAAAAACATATAAAGGAAGAAAAATATAAGAAAATATAGTCTGTGAACTGGAAAGTTAAAATACTGAAAGGCATTAACAATCAAAAACAAGAAATAGGAACTAAAAAGATAAAAATCTAAATTATAGAAATATTGGGGAAATGTAATCAAAAGAAAACAAAAAGCTGAAAGACAGAAGGTGGCAGAGGAGGGAGAAGTGAGAAGGTGCATGGCAGTAATGGGGGAGGATCCACCACTAAGACCATGGGGTTCAGCTGTGCTTCCTGGAGTATGGATCTCCGGCTGTAATTCGGCTGCCCTTTCTGAAGCTGGAGCCAGCAGTTACTCCTTCTCCTCTGGTGGACGTGCCACTGTAAACCCACTGTGAGGAGCCGGCAGCTGGCTGGGCAGTTGTCTTCACAGGCAGCTGTGGCACAAGCAGGGGCAGAAAAACCTCTGAGTTTTAGGACACCCCTGTTCCCTCTTCTTTTGGCACTGCATCAGGATGGCACACCCAAGTGACTGGCCATAGAAGCAGACATGACAGCTCTTCCTAAGAGTCCATTTGATGCAGAGGAAAGAGTGATGACTTGGAATTTGGGAGGCATGGACTTTGTACCAGGGTTCAAGATAGCATAAGGTTGCATAAACCATTTACTTTCCCAAGATCTTGTATTTCTATATGTTTATCTCCTTTAACTGTAAAGGAGGAGCTTGACAATACACTCCTATGAATATTTGACAGCAGATAAGTAAAATAGAAAATTTTCCATTGTAGATTCCTAGATCAAAATCTTGCAGTGTGGTTATGTGAAGAGAGCTATGAGTGAGGGTTCAGGGATTCAGAATCTGAGCTGTTGCAGAGGAGAAAGATGAGACCATTGGCTGATGTACACCATTCATTAAAGTTTGATGCAACAATAATCAAACCTGAGGTTGGGAAAGAATGGTCGTGTCATGGAAGCACTTAGCTCCATCAGATTTTTTTATAGTGTCAGTAAAACTAAAATTAAGTTGGGAAAGCACAAGACTCAAGTCAACAAGAACCTGATGAGCCCTAGTAATTACCCAGATCGTAAAGTTAAAATAGGAAGTGGCGCCAATTCTGTCTGGCTTGTAACTTGAAATGTAGTCTGCATTCGTGTGAAGGTGCTTCTCACTGGCTCTTGTCCAAGGGTGTGATAGTGACTATGGCTGTGTGTGTGACTGATCTTGCCTTTCTCCCATCATGCTGGGCATCATATCACCACACCAGACCTTGTAGATCTACACTGTAGAAGCCTAGGGTTCCATGAAGGAGGGTAACATGGTTGCCAGATAGCTGGTACCAAGGGTTTTCAGAGCAGCAAACAGGGAGAGTTGTGGAAACCAGGTTCCAGTTCTGTTGTTATTCTCTCTCCCAACTTTGCCTCTAGCTGGAATTCCCTGTTTTCAGCCTCTTGTTTGTGTTTTGGGATTGGGTTTGGAGTGGTTTTGTTTTCTGTTCCCTTGTTTTATGTGAGAAAATGGTGGGAGGATGGTGAGATTAGAAAGAAGCATAGCTTTTCTTTCTGTCTTTATTTGGATCCAATATCCTCATTTTCTATCTCTGTCACCGTCACCTTTTGCTGAGTCTGCTGAGATTACTTCCCAGGATCAGTCAGCGGTATTGATAGGATGAAAATGTTTTCCTCTCCATTTCCAACAAGCTTGCCTCAGTTTCCCTATAAGTCATCACTCACTCTACTCTTCAATAAAATTAGTTTTCTCTGTGGACTGGGAAGAAAAGGTGGATACAGATCAGCTAAGAATCTACAGGCTGTCCACTTTAGTAGTTAGCACATTTTTGATGATGACCACAATGGGAACATGCTAAGAAGGACATTGGGAAGTGAATGATCTTTGCTTTCTGAAATTTACAGTCTAACTGGAGAAATAAAAACCTTTTGTGTGAAGAGTTGGAAAAGGGAGTAAATACCAATGCCAGATGTCACAAGGCAGGTAAGGGGTAATGTCTGGGCACAACATAACTGTGAATACTATACAGTTTAGGAGAGTGGAGATAAGTTACCTGGAGGGTCCACCTGAATCCTCACACATATGCCATTCAGATATGACCACCTTATATCACCTGCTACTCTAAAGTTTACAAACCACTCTGTTCCATTTCATGTTTAAGTAGCATGTTCTCCAGCAGAGGAAACTGAGACTCAGCCAGATCAGGCCATATTGACCAGATCAGGAAGGAGCAGTGAGCCCAGGTCTCCTGACCACAGGGCTCCAGTTCTTTGCACCAGTGGAGCCACCCCTAGAAGATGGTAACTGAGCCATGAGTTGGGAAGAGAAGCTTGAGGAGCAAGATCACCTTAGATGGGGAAATGAATTTGAGTTTCTTGAAAATGGAGGTGTCTGGAGGGGAAATAATTGACCCAAGTAAGGATAACAATTAATCTGCATTACATTGACTAGCCAGCCTCTCCCATGGTGGCTCAGGGCCAAGTTTACCTTAAAGACATGTTTGGTTTGCACAGTGCTTTAAAATGTGTGCATTGGTTGCCTATATTAAAAATGAAGTTCTCTCTCTCTCTCACACACACACATTGCAAGTTTCTCTTGAAAACTGAAATCTCTGGTGACACTGAACCCCTCTTGTAGGGCATGAACCCCTCTTGTAAGGCAAATGAGTTACAACTGTGTAGTAATTGACTCTTTTGATGGGGCAGCTGCTCTAGTTCCCGAGGCTCCACAGGGTTTGACTTCTTAGACTTGAGTTTGCATCTCTTAATTTACATGGGAATCCTGTAAGGGAATGTGAGAATGACTGTACTTTAACAGCTCTGAGTGTCAAATATGCTCTTACATGTGATGTGATGGAAAGACGCTCGGGCTCGGCCGGGACTCAAGCCCTGCTCCATTGTGCATTGGCTGTGTGACCTTAGCTAACACAACCAGCCACTTTCAGCTTCAGCTTCTTGAGCTTCTAACTGAGCATCATAATGCCCACTTTCAGTGAGGGTGTGAGAACTCTGAGTGAATAAAAGTGTTAGGTGCCATCTCCATTGTTTTAGTGTTTATTTTTGCAAGTACTCAAATCTGAGATGCAAAGATGTCGAGTATTCACTCTATAGGATATTCCTCAAAGTGATTTTGGAATCTGTGTTTGCGTCAGTCTGGGGTTGGGGGGGAGGAACAAATCTCATGTAGCTAACGATGTCACAGACACAGGGTAGGGGATGGTCAAGACCTGTCCCTGCCCCATAACTTCCAGACCTTCATTCTGTTGGCTGTTCCAAACACACACTCATTTGCTTTTGGACAGGATGTTATGTATCAGAGTTGAAAAGAACTGCAACTGGAATCCTTTTGTAAAATCTGCCAGCAAGATGGAGAGTACTTTAGAAAATCAAAACTTGGTCATTAAAAAGGGCCAGCACACCACGCCCATCTCATCTCTGGAGAACTTCAAGTGCCCATCCTACTTGGGACAATAATACTGATAGCAGCTGAGAAAGCTCTTAAAGACGTAGACCCACATGTGAAGTGTTTCAGGTCAAAATCCACTTTGGATATCACTTTTGGCTTTGTCCACGGCCCCATTCCCCAACTGAGTGTCACAATGGTGTATGTAGGCAACAGTAAAGTGGCCACAGTGACAAGCACTTCCTGACTTGTTTCAGTGTATGATTTTCTTCCCCCCACCCTCCACTCCTACTCCATCTCCTCTAATCCCTTCAGACCCTGCACTTAAAATGCCATTTTGCTTTTTTATTGGTGATTTTTTGTAAGTAGAAATTGGAGCAACCACAAAAATGCTGCCCAGACACATTGGTCATCTTCTGACCCCCACAGCTGAAAAGCCACAGCTCCATGAGTGTTGAGCATTGGTTCATGTTTACCCGATTTCCCAGACACCAGAGAAGCTCACGTAACCCACTATTTATAAAATTGCCAAGTGTCCAGACAAGTTTTTCCCCCTCCTACTTGTTTAAAGCTTTGCTTTCTGAAAAACAGCGCTGAGAGGGGAGCTCTGGAAATATGTGAAAGTAATGGTTTTGGACACAGACAGGTAAGTTTCATTCTCAGGCTACAAAGCAACTATGTTTCTTCCTTCCTAGGAAATTGAGAGATGCTAGACAAAAAGTAGTAGCTCCAGTTTTCATTATGTTATGTTTCACTTAAACTGGGTTTAGTTTCTTTCACAAAATACTAGTCCCTGGACAGAAGTTAAACTTGTAAATTTCAGATTAAATAAATGAATGCTTAACAGGAAAAGCAAAGGGGACAGTTGTGGAAGTTTCACTGAAAGCCCCTAGTGGCCTTAACTCTGGCTCACCATCTCCCTTTTCACATCAGCTTCTGTTTTCCTGGAGAACTGCCTTGACTTGGGGAGCAAGACTTTGCATAATGTCTCTTGTGATGGGAAAGGAGAGGGAACCTGCCCAACCACCCTTGAGAATGATAATGAGCTGAGATGGCCTTGGGCTTCTAATTCAGACCTTCTGTAATACTTTGCTTTCCTGATGCTGTCAGAACATATTTTTCCATTACTTGATAGTAGGGAGGTAGTGAAATGTGGATCCTGCTGAGCTGAACTGTTTCTTTTATTTCTCTAGCCACTCAGCAGTGGCCGCGATGCTTTGCACACAAGTGATGACAAGTTTGCCTCTGTGATGGAGACTGAACAAAGGCCAAAGTAGGAGTTGGTTTTTTGGCATTTCTCAATGCAAAAAAGATGCAGATGGTAACCTGGTTAGGACACCATGTTTCTGTTCCTTGCTCTTGAATTTGTATTTAAGCAAGTTGCTGTCCCCACTTGCTTATGTCTTGCCTGGAAGTTAAATGCAGGAGGGGAGAAAGTGGCAATCCTTTTGTCTTGAGTGTTATTTCTGCGCTCTGATCTTTGCTGGTATCTGAGGAAAAACTGCCTATGCTAGGAATCTAATGCCTGCCAGGGACTCCTGGCAATGACCTAACTAGGTTGAATAGAAGTTATTTGTTCATGGTCGCTGCCCAGTTATTCCCAGGAAAAATATTTCTGGAGGATATCATTGGACTATTGGGCCAATATTCAAGATTGATAATCTCTACAATCTAGCAAAATGAATATGATTTTGTCAACTTGACTCAATATAGAGAAGAAGCTTTCTTAGTGACAGTGTTAGAAAAAGGCAAGATCTTAGCAGAACCATAACCTGGGTATTTGTTTCCTGCAGAGGAGCTACAGGTACACTGAGCAGCAATTTTTAGTCTTTGGTACCTGGGGTCCAGTCTTTCTAGTCATGTGAAGGCATTCAAAGTCCTGCTCTTTCCCACCTCACAGGAAGGGCTCCTGGACTGAGGCTATAGAGGGTCCTGCATTGCTTTTGCCCTGTGCATACACGATACCCTCAGTGGAGTCCTTGGCATGAGACTCCATAACCAGGTAGACTCCCACATTTGGCTTTGGCCTAGGTCAGTGGAAGGGACAGAGACACAAAGAGTAAATTTTGATGGGTTGTTTTTTTGCTGGGAGAGAGGAAGATTGAGGAATGAGGAGATAAGGGAAGTGTTGGTCATGTGGGTGCAGTGGTGGTGCAGGTGCATGGCATAGAGGAAGAAAAGGTCCCAGGCATTTTTATGAAAAGCCCTATGTCTCTCCTGGACAAAGGAAGTAGAACATTAATTGAGAATGTCAGCTCAAAAAAGTTTCTAGAAGGTGACTTCATTTCAGCAAAAATAAATAAAAATGACTGGATCTGAAAAAGGAACTCCAGATAAACAAGATATAAAGCAAGGGAGTTCTTGACTCGTAGAGTATCTGGACATCGCAGGAACATAATCTGTTATGTTGCTTCCTGCCAACTCCCATATCTCTTCTCCTTTGAGAAATTACTTTTTGAATTTAGGGCCAGGAAAATCTTGTCTCCGGTGAGGAAATGGTCTGTATCCTCTCTTTAGATATGAGAATTTTAGAACTTTTCAGTTTCTATTTCTACACTGTGAATGAAACTGAAGTTCTAGGTTGAAAACTAAAGCTGGTTTCCCAGGTAGAGAAGAGGAATTTATGGGGAGAATATGTAATCCAAATCTTTACATTCAAGTCTTGGTGGCAACACTGACTAGCTCAGGGTGAACTATGGGACACCTAATTCATCCTTTTCAAAACCCACTTTCTTACTATTCAAGAAATATTGTACAATCTCAGCGAGCTCTCAAAACAGATGGAATATTCAAACACTAGGTTTGGGAATAGGTACCAAAGGAACTTGGGAGAGAGCGAGGTCACTAAAACTGGTTCTTGGGCTGTGGGGGCCCAGGGTGAGTAAGATGCCCAGCTGCTTTCTTCACAAGAGTCACATCCTGAGAGAAAGCTTCCGATTGGCCATGTTGCAGTTTGGGAAACAAGTTCCTTCAATATTCACCGTGGGCGGAATCCACTCTCAAGATTAATGAGGCAGTCTCCAAAAGGAGGATTAGTGGACTCATAGAAAAGATTGGATGCTGGGTAGCTAAAGCTGGATGTCAGGAAATGAGTCAAACTTATGTTCAAAACCAGAAGCCCTGTCAACCCTTCCCTTCGAAGGAACTTATCTGTTCTTTCTGCCTCTTGGGGGGCAGATTGCTTTCTTCCTCTCCCTTTTATTATTCTTATTGTACAACATTCCTTGAATGGCAAGTAAAGTGAGATTTGAGAAGGATAAATGACTTGCTTGATGTCCCTGAGCTAGTAAAGTGATAGTCAGGTCCTCAATTTATATCTTTTGACCTGTTTCAGTCCTCTTTCCTATGAGTTGATGCCATGTAAAGTGGAAAGTGATAAATGTCCAGAAAGGTATCCAAAAATTGCCTTGAATAGGAATACTTCTTCAGGTTTGGAGAATTTTTAGTTTATGTGATTAACGACAATCACATTTTCTTAATGGAAGGATGACTTCATTCATCTTCATTTGCAAACCAACTTACCTTTTAGCACAGAATGTGCTATTATTGCCAGAAAAATTGCCACAGTGAACATGGTGGAATGAATTCTTCAAAACTTTCTCCCTGAATGAGTTCTTCTCAGTATCTCAGGTCTATGTTTTCACTATCTCCCTTTTCTGAAAAGACATAATCCTCTAGTCTGAATATGCCAGATTTTATTCTTCTTTCCCCTTAAAAAGGTATTTTCTTGGAGTAGGCGGAAGGGGAGGAAGATTCTATGTGTTTTTTATAGAAAATGTGGATAATACATAAACCCTCCAATAAAACCCACAAATCACACCTACTCCTTTATTAATATCTTGGTTATTTCATTTTTTGTATGTTTCTATATTTATACACATATGTATTTATTTATATGTATTTATATATGTATTTCCTTTTCTGGAAAGTTGAGATTAAAAATAGTTTGGTAGGTACTCTCATCACATGACAAAATCTTATGAGCATCTTTTCATGACAAGAAAGTTTTGGTGCTTGAATTAGATCCCTACCACCCTCCCGCCCTGCCAGGAGTATTATCATTTTATTTCTTTTATTAAATAATTAAAAAAGAAAAAAGTCATCATCATCCATTAGACTCCTGGACACACACTTCCCCTCTAGTAACCTCAGATCTGTTCTCAAAGTCCACTGGTTTATTATTATTTTGTTCATCTGTTTTCTTACCATATGTTCCACATATTGGTGAGACCACCTGACATTTGTTTTTCTCCTTTTGACTTATTTAACTTAACATATGGAACTCAAATTCCTTCCATTTTGTTGCAAAGCACAAAATTTCATGTTTTTAAAAATAACTGAGTAGTATTACATTGTATACATATACCAACTCTCAATGACACTTAGGTTATTTCTATATTTTGGCAATTGTAAATAGTGCTGCAACAAACTTTGTGGTGCAACCATCTCTTCCAGTTAGACTGACATCCAGAAGTATGTGTGCTGGATCATACAGCTATTTTACTTGTAGTTTCTTAAGGAACTTCTGTATTGTTTTCCACTGAGGCTGTGCCTATTTACCCTCCTACCAACACTATATGACTGTTCTTTGTTCCCCATACCCTCAACAACTGCTATTAGTCATTCTTACAAATGTAAGATGATACACCATTGTGGCTCTAATTTGCATTTCCCTAATAGTGATGATAAACACTTTTTTTCATGTACCTGTTAGTATCTGTATGTCTTCTTTGGAGAAATGTCTTCTCATATCTTGTATCCATTGTTTTTTACTGTTTTTTTTTCTTTTTGTTAGTTGTATGAGTTCTTTCTATACTTTGGATATTAACCCTTTGTTAAAATGTAGGATAAATCATGGATCCAATGGTAGTAAGAGAACTTTGAGGACTATAACTAAAGGAAGAAATCAAATACTGTCCCAATTAACAATGATGTTATTGTTAACAATTAACAATGATGTTAAAAAAAATTATGATGTGGTGATACCTTCTACCATTCACTAGACTGTCTTTACATTTTGTTGATTTTTTTCTTTAACTGTACAGAAACTTTAATTTGATGTGTTTTCATTGTTATTTTTGCTTTTGTTTCTCTTGTCTTTGGGGTCCAGTCCCCAAAGATATTTCTAACACGATGCCATAGAATGTAGTGACTGCTTTTTTCCTATGTATTTTATGGTTTTAAGTTTTATAATATGCAAGTCTTTAATTCATTTTAAGTTCATTTTGAGGTTTTGCAATTAGAGAGTTGTCCATTTTCATTGTTTTGCATGAGTCTTTCTAGTTTGGCCAAATCATTTGTTGAAGAGACATTCCTTTCTCCAGGATATTGTTATGATGCCTTTGTCACAGATTAATTATGATAGAAGTGTGATTTTATTTCTGAGCTTTTGAGTCTATCCTGATTATCTCTGTGTGTCTACTTGTATTATCTTAATTACTGTCACTTTGTAGTATTGTTTGAAGTTGGGTAGCAAACTTGCTTTAGCTTTTTGGGGACTTTTGTGGTTTCATATAAATTTTAGCATTACTTATTCTATGTCCTTCAGCTTGTCATTGGAATTTTAGTAGGAATTTCACTGAGCCTGTATATTGCTTTAGATAAAAAGGCCACTAGACACAATTCTCCTGATACATGAGCATGGAATATCTTCCTCTTTGTGTCTTCTATTTTATTTAACATGTCTTGTTAAAAATTTTCATTGTCCGGGTATTTCATTTCATTGGTAAAATTTATTTCTAAGTATTCAATTCCTTTTGCTAGGATTAGTTTCATAATTTTATTCTCCTTTAGCTTGTTGTTTGCACACAGGAATGCATTAGATTTTTGTACATTGATTTCATAATCTGTTTCTTTACTGTACTCATTGTTTCAAAGAGCTTTTTAGTAGAGTTTGAAGTTTTCTGTTATCATGCCATCTGTAAGTAGTGATAGCTTCATTTCTCTTTTTTTGGTCTGAATTCCTTTTATTTCTTCTTCTCTACTTGCTCTGGTTACAGCTTCTAACACTAAATTAAACAGAGGTAATGAGTCAGCAATCTTATTTTGTTCCTGACCTTAAACGAAAAGCTTTCAGTTGTTCACTATTGACTGTGATATCAGTTGTGGGTTTATAATATATGACCTTTTTATTTCAAGGTATGTGGCTTCTGTCCCCATTTTACAACAAAATAGGTAAGGTGGCCTGTCACCGGACTGACAAGAGGTGAGCAAAGGAAAAGTAGGCCGCTGGGATGAATAAAAAAGCAGTCTTTGTAGTCATAAAGATGGACTGACTGGTGGAAACTGTGGAAGGTAGACCATCGCGGAGGGTAGAACTAGGCCGTATTCAGACTTTATCCTTTTTTTCTAGGACTTTGATTGTTTCTAACTGGGGAAACACTTAGAAACCCACGCTGGGTTTATTCTCAGAAATGATGGCTGAGAGTTCTCCTAGCCCCTTGCCACTTCTGACAAGATGTTATAGTAAAGGGCTTGGGATCAGGTGAGTGCTTCAGAGCAGGCAGTGACTTGGCTGAATTCTGCGGACCCTGCAGCAGCAGAGGCTCTCTGTGCCTAGACAGGGAAGTTGTGCTCTTGGTCTTTTCCATCTTGCTTCTCTACATTCTCTGGCAGTGTACCATCTCTGTAAACATTCTCACCACAGGAACAGAGCTGGAAACACATGCAATCAGCAGCCACAGCAGCTACAAAGAGGGTTATGAAATCTACTCAAAAATAGTCTTCTTGCCCCAGAGGCATGCAAAGCGGCCAAACAGCCAGGGTGAACGTGTCAGGCAGCAGATTTACTCTGCATTTCAAGAGGCTTCCAAGGACCAACCACACTTGGGCACAGAGGAGCTCACTGCTGCTCAGAAACTCCTAGAGGTGATCTGGGCCTGTGGACAGAGCCCCCTGCACAGCTGTGGGCTGTGAGTCCCTGATATTCATGCCCACCCTTGTAGGACATACCAAGGCCTCAGCCATCCTCTCCCACTTACTCTGAAGTGCCTCTGTCCTGGGAGCATTTACTTGCTAAAAAAAATGTCAAAGTGATAAAATGTTACATGAGGCAAGAAGATCAAAAGCCTGACTCCTGCCCTTCATGCATTAATTGACTAGTCCCCACCTCTGCAGGGCTGGGAGGGCCCATTTTGATTTGCTGGCTGAGAGGGAAGGAAGCAGCCATGTGGCTGAGTATTCAGACTATCAGGGGAGATGGGACTTGAAGGTGCAGGCCAACTATGTGCTCACTGCAGGGCTCACAGGTGGGGCATGCTGTGATGGGGTGGCTGGGGAGTTGTCTACCTGCTTTCATCTCAACACCGACTGTAGTGTGACCTTTGGCCCAGTGACTTCAGACTTCTTGCGTCAGTTTTCTCTGCCAAGTGGGAAGGTACCCTTTGCCCTGTATTTCCCTAATAAAGGGGAGAGAAATTAGATGGCTTTCCATCGCTATGTGCCCTGGGAGTTGGACCTCAGTCAACTCAAAGAATGACCACATTACTGAAGTCCATTACACAGGTCCTGGGGATACTTTGCCAATATTGTTCTTTGTGGCTATAGAGACAGAGTGAGTCATCCATGTTCTGGTGGGAAAGACCACTGGACTAGAAGTCAAGAGGCCTGGGCTCTGCACCAACTGCCAGGCTGCTTGGGGCATCACTGAGCACTTAGGGCCTCCCTCAAATGAGCCAGACCAAGCCCTATAATAGCCCAAGAAAAGACCCTGGGAAGCCGCAGGGGCTGGGCTGGGCTGGGGGAAGAAGATGTTGAGGGCAGCGTGAAGGGCATTTCCCAGGCACAGAGAGGCAGGTTTCTTTTTCGTGGGATTCCCAAATGAACACTCTTCCTTCTCCTGCTTCCCATCCACACCTATAATTTCTCTTCTCTTTTACTTGTAGCCAAGTTGGCCCTGGCCCAGACTGAGTTTCTGTTTAGTCAAACTAACCCCTGTGCTTCTGCTGGGAGGAGCAAGAACTTGTCTTTGGTTTTGGGGTGGAACCTGAGTTGCTTCTCCAGGTCTGTCATATCTTGGCTTAGACTATTCTCTTGCTAGAGTGCTGTGCTTTGCACTCTTCTCTGGAACACGCACAACCTTCCACCCCACTCAGAGGTGAGCATGACCCAGGCAAAGAATTTGCTGTAATTGAGCCTGCTCATGAGGTCAGGCAAGGTCACTGACTTGTGCCTTACAGTTGAGTCCACACTTTTTCCCAAGGAGTTTCTTTAAAGTTGAGGGCCATTTTAGGGGCACGGGAAGGTAAGGCTGGGTTCTTCAGTGACTTGAGCTGTAAAGTCAAGAGTTGTTTCCCAAGCGCTGCTCAAGTCCTGCCCTGGGAGTTACAGTTTTGCTTAGATGGACCCTGCATATATCTGCCTGCCTGCATGTTGATTTCTCCCCTCAGCATCCTGTGTCTGCTTGGGAGGCTTAGGGTGGGGAGACCCAAACCCTTGCTCCTCTATCACGCTGGCACTTCAGAAAACTTTGGAAGACACATCCTGTCACTGGAGTGAGTGCCTTCTGTGGATGCTGGCAACAGGAAAGGTGTCTGTTTGCATAAGGATATCACTCAAGTGAGGTATCTGAAGCTCATGTATCCAGAAAGCTTGAAGATTTTTCACCTCCTCAGATGCTTGGGCATGGAAATCTGCCTCCACCAACTTGGCTGTGAAAACCTGGCAGCTGTTTGGGCTGAAAATAGTAGGTGCTTTGAGTTTTAATTGTGGCATAGGAAAGGCATCACGTACACATGTTCTGACTTATGAATGTGAACTCAGGCAGTCCAGCAGCAGGCTACGTTTGCAAGTGACTGTGAGGTGAAGCTGGCGATGTGCTCTGATAACTGAGAAGGCAGGTGAGCCACAGGCGTTGGCCTTGTGGGGCTGTTGCTTCCTTGTGCAGATGGCAGGCAAGAGAAACCACCTGAGGCTCAGTGGCTAATCATCACTGTACTTGCAGCCTGGGACAAGCTTTAGGAGCAAGAGGAGAAAATAAGTTTAGTGTTTTAAGCAAAACCTCTAACTTTCTCCCTTTAGCTCCAAATGATAATCTTTTGAGTGTGTAAATCATTACCTGAAATAAAATACTTGAAAGAAAGTCATCTGTTCAACAGATGTTGGCTTGGAAAGACATAGAGCCCTCCTGCCTCTTGTGTCATGTCTCCTTCCAGATTTCATCTCATTTTTTGACTGCCCTAGATCCTCTCACAGGGCCCTGTCTCCTGCTCAGTCTGGGCACTGACCAGTATTTCCAAAATCACAAAACAACACATTTTCAGAATCTAAACCATGTGTAGAGTAGTATGAATGGTATTTACAGGGGTTGCTTATCTTTGTCTCTGTTCTCCCCTCCCTTCCTATTTTTTCTCTTGGGAGAAGAAACCAGTTTTCATTTTGCTCATCACATTTCTCAGCCAGGAGGCCTCGTCCCCAGGAGAAAGTGCTTTGGTGAAAAATGGGCCCAGCTTTGAATCCCACTGAAGCTATTTGCAATTATAGAACCTTGAATAATTTGCCTAAGTCCCCTGGCTTTTATAAACTGACTTTTTATTAGCTTTTAAAAGTTTCTGTGAGGGCTTCTATGAGGTTTCAGTAGACTAACATACATCCAGCATCAGGAACATATTAGTGCTCAGTAAATGGTTGGAGCTCAGGATCTTGTTGATATTATAGCCTTTCTGAGACATCTAATGAAAAGCCAACTGTGGAGATACAGAGGAAGGACTTATCTGGATCCAGGATGACCCATCAGCTCATCCTGCCCAGCCGGTTTGATGTTGGGTCACTCGCCAAAAGTGCACACAGCAGGATGCATGTGGGAAGGAGCAGGTCTGTGGTGCCATTCATTTCCTATGCAAGTTGATCTCATTTTATTTTTGATTGCCATATAATTGACATGTAATGTTGTATTTGTTTCAAATACACAATGTAATGGTCTTATATTTGTATATATTATAAAATGATCACCAGAATAAGTCTAGTTAATACCCACCCTCATATATACTGATAAGAATTTCTTTTCCTATAATGAGAGCTTTTAAGATAGACTCTTTTAGAAGTATTCAAGTTTTCTTGTGGCTATTTAAATTTGCTCCCAGCCAGATTTGGAAGTAAAAATGCAAACGTAGCTAGAGCCCAAAGTTGGAGTATAAGTTGCTGAAACAAATTCTTCAATGATTATACGAGCTGTTGTAAATAAAATAAATTCAACAAATTATTCAAAAAGCATGGCAAGTCAGCATCTATTCTGCGTATAACATAATAGTATTCTTTTAAAATCTACCCTTTGTGGTAGAGACAGAATCAGATGGCATCTTTGCCAGAGATGAGGGCCTGAGCAGCTGCTTTGGGATCCAAATTATCTCATCAGATGAACTTGTGGGAGTCATTTGCTTTCTATGAACTAATTTCCTCATCTGTGAAGGAAGGAGAATGATGATAATAATAGTTCTGGATTCCACATCTATTTCACAGTATTCTAATAAAAATCAACAAATTTAATGCATTTTAAATTCTTTTGCAGAGTGCAGGGCATGATTGCCTGAAAAGATGTAAAGTCTGGAAAAACTTTATGAAACAGGTGGTTCTTTCTGTCATTTTCCCAGTTTTGATAGAAACATAAGTACAAAAATAATATTTCTTCTAATTTTATAAGAAAGGCATTAGGAGCTTGATGCAAATGGCAATTTCCAGGTGACTTTCGGGCAGGTAGAGATTAGAAGGTGGCAGGGGCTGTGGTGAGTTGGAAAAATGGGTTAACTGCTAAATATTAACTGAAGCAATGATTACCCTGTACAATTAGAATCTGGTGTTTCTAGTTTTTTTTTTTTGAGACTAGGTCTTGCTATTTTTGCCCATGGAACCACAGGCTCTCGTTGCCTGGGGTACCACAGACTCAAGCAATCCCCAGCCTCAGCTTCCCAGGTAGCTGGGATTACAGGTGCGCGCCACCACGCCCAGCTATTTTTTTGGGACTAGGTCTCGCTACGGGCCCCAGGCGGGACTTGAACCGCGATCCCTAGCCCCGGCCGCTTCATAGGCTGAAGCTTACAAGCACAAGCCACTGTGCCCGGCCTTGGTGTTTCTAGTTTAAATCTAGTACATTTTTTTGGTTTGCCTTACAAATGGACTACTCAAACAGAAGCTATCTTCAGCCAGTGACTTGCTGTTCTCAGTTGTACAATGTCTCATTTCTTACCTATTCCTATCATCACCTTAGATGCTTTCCAGTCTATATTTTTCCTCTCTGATTTTGAAATCTCTCATGCATGGAGCTGCAGACATTCTGCTCTTGTGCCCACCCTTGCTGCTCTCAGATGCACATGATCACATCAGGAGGCTGATTTATCTGCTCTCTCTCTCTCTCTCTCGCTCTCTCTCAGAACTTTACAAAGCATCCTCAGAAAGTATTTAGAAAGACATGTTTATAAAATTTTGGAGAAAACATTCTCCATACTTATACCTTTTCCTCTGCTAGGGCACACTATTCGAGGAGATTGGCAAACACTCAATGAACCAGTTATTAAATATTGACAAACAGGACTAGGGCTATGCTAATGCTGGGAGGATTATATGAGATGGAAGACAGAAACTCCCTGTGAACATGCCCCTTGAGCTAAGGGGACAGTGTGCCTTAAGGAGCAACTCCCTGGCCTAATATTTCTCGAGAAGCTGAGATGCAATGTGAATCTTCACACCAGGAAGGTATTTGCTTAGACAGCTGAGTAAATCTGGTATTTATATCCCTCTTGCATTCTTCTGGTTTGTGTTTTCCCCACAGGGTCAGTACACACTGTGCACAGGAGCCTGGAGCTTTCCCACTTGCACCTAAATCATCACCTGCCCCTGAGCACTGGCACCAACTCTACAGGTGAACCCAATCTCTCTCTGTGATGGCAGAGAGTCACCAAGTAGACACCATGATCTCCTGGCACCTTGGCAGGACTCTGAACTGTGAAAATGTGCCTGGTGGAACAGCATTGCATGGTGTCTCCATTATTACTTTCAGCTTATTCTGCCCAGTTCCTATAGTACCTGGGTCTGTGCTGCACACAAAGTGGGCCTAAGGTGAATGTTAGATGAAAATAATAATTGTTATTACAGTAAAAACAAAAGTGCATTGAGGACTTTTTTGTGTCAGGCCCAATGCTAAGTTCTTTATATTGATTATCTCATTTTATCCTCACAGCTAAATATAATAATTATTATTATCCCCCATTTTATAAATAAGACAAATGAGGCTCAAGGTCACACTTCTGCAGAGCCAAGATTTGAATCCAGAAATACATTCATCTTGTGCATGCAGCCTGGGTGGAAACTCCATTTAATTAAAACTCATGGCCTTGGATTCCAGATTTTTGTTTTTGAAAACATGTGTGCCTTAATTTGTCTAGTCAATATGCTCCTGAAAAAACTGATAGGAAAAATGAATATACACATCCTTAGTGCATGGGGCATAGCTGTGATATCTCTAGTCCTCTGCACTGGGCAATGTACATAGAAGACTGAAAGGAATGTTTGTTAAATGAATGGATGAAGGATGAAATAATTGTTGAAGTTCATTTGAATTTTAAATGTATTTGATAAGACCTGTCTGTAAAGGGTCACTGGACAGAGTATCTAGGTTAGTTGGTTTTATTTAGTTACCTGTATCTTAAAGTGGGCATCAATGCATAGAAATAGGCCTTTAAGAATAGACTTTAACTTTCTCCTTGTACTTATCTGTATTTTGAGGTTACATCACAAAGTATTGAGAATGAGTTGACCTTAGTCTGGGTCCCACTTGAAGTAGAGCCTCATGGAGAGGGATGTGGTGTAGTCACTTTAAAGGGTTTGTGGTCCCAAGAAGAGGTGAGAAGAGACAGAAGACAGAGAAAGAGAGGGAAAGTCCCTTTGAGGCACCTGAGGATGGGGAAGGAAGCTTCTTTCCTTGCAGCAAGACCAGAAGAGGAACAGTAATCCACGAGCACCCCATCTTTATTGGCACAAACTCCTACCTTACCTTACCAGTACTGCTTTCAAGCACTCTATGAACCCCTGTGGCATCAGGAAAGTTTCCATACCTGAAGGCAGAAATGGGCATGACCTTCAGTGGAGGCACTGCCAATGCCAGGTGAGGCTTCTGGAAATGCACACCACAGTTATGGACAAAATCAGAGATAGGGGCGTAAAATACAAGATCTCATCTATAATAAAAAACCAAAGAAATATTAAAAAAAATAAATAACTGAAGATATTTTATGAAGCAAAATATTGTTCTCGGTTTGTCTTTGAACATGTGAACTTTCATAGGTGAGGGTATCCTTGCCGATGTGCATGGTATTGAGGACAGTGTGCCCAGAAGTGGTTTTACAGATAGAGAATCCATGCAGAAAGAAGAACAGGGTCTGTTCTAGGGTCTGCACTGCAGGGAATATGGGTGGGCAGAGGGAGAACCTGGGCCACAAGGCTTCACCAATTGCAGAAGAATCTCTGAGGCCAAGAGCCCTCTCCAGTTGGTATGAGTGGCTGGGTTTGATACAAGAGTGTCCTTTGATCACTGGAGGCTGGCTGCCCAGGGAGGGGACATGCTCCTGGGTGAGGTGGCTGCTGCAAGTCCAGGCGAGGGCTTGGAGCCCAGGCCTGCCTGCTGGGGTAACAGGGACTTGGACAGAACAGCCTAGTGACTACAGATGGCTTTCTAGCAAACTTGCATTTGAATATACAGGCCAACAATAAAAGTGAAAAATTCAAACCTAGGTAAAAAAGGCAAAAATTAATCCAATGGCTCCTCTTCTCTCTCACTGTGGCAGGCTAACTGGAGAGACACAATGGGTAGGACAAGGTTATTTTCTCATGTCAAGAGCAGTCTTTGGGCTAGAACAGGAATTACAAACTGGTGGTCCATAGGTGGAATCTGTCTGCAAAATCTGTTTATTTGTGTGACTGTCTTCCAGATGTAGATTTCTGATTTCTCTTGAAAATCTGCAAGTTTTGGCACATTGAACCCACATTCTTTAATGACCAATGCCAGCTGTTGAAGGGTAGCAGGTCCCCCTCTAGCCCTGGTGCCCTGTAGGCACTTCCTTCCTATGTATTACTGCCCAAGCCTATAACCATTGGAGTTTGTGAACTGCATCCTCTCAGGCTCCACCCAGCTCTGTTGATATATATTTTATGTGAATAGTTTTACATGCTCCTCAAATAAGTTTTTTTTTATTTTCTAATACTTTAACAACAATAGACCTTTGACTTCTTAGTCATTCATCTTTGACTTCTTAGTCAAATTCATCTCTTCTGGAGATTTCCTGTAAGTCACAGTGTTTCTGTATTACTTTCTGTGTAATTTGGGGTTACAACTAGATGAGGGAACCCCACTGATTGTTGTTCCTTGCCACCTAGTTGTTCCTTGTATTGAGTGCTTGGTTCATGTATCATAGACTTCTGAACTCTCAAGTGCAGGGATCCTTTCTTATTCATATTTCTATCCATCCCCATCCTGAAATGCCACTTAGCACAGGGTGTTGCAAGGCCCACACACTCCTTGAATCTCTAGTGAATGAGTGATTGAATGATGGAGTGAACATTTCCAAATGTTTTCTTTCTTGGGACGTGAAGAACAGAAACCTCCAAAATCACATGTTGAAGATCATTTGATTTGGAAAATTTATTTTATGACTAAGGTATCAAATCAGCCAGAGAGGGAAAGATTCCTTAGCTTTATCTTGGGAGGTTTTTGCCTTGGGGAGGTTAGGAAATAAATGATTCCTTCTAAAGAGAACTTATACTTTTCATCAAAAGATAGATTACTCACCCACCCAACGCAGTGTATGTGAGTTATTTGTACAATATTTCAAAAACAGCAAATTGACTCAATAGAAAAGCAAACTTTCTAAATTATGCTGAAAATTTCCCTTGAAATATAAACCTTGAAGGAATAAGACTAGGAGCTTCTTTCATACTAGGATATAGATGCAGTTATACAAATTTAATTTATTATGTTATGATTTATTTATCAAGTGCTTTGTTTTCAAAGAGTTCAAAAAGCCTGAGACTGTAGAGGGAAGGTGTGGCCAGCCCCCCAGTTAATTTGAATTTTTAAGGGGGCAGTCCAGAGATTTTTGGTTCATAGGAAACCTGGGAGCTAGTCTGCCTTTGCCAATGCCCTCTGATCTCTCTTTAAGCTCCACAGCAGGGGTCTCCCAGGGCAGGCTTTCAGCTGTGAGGAGGCTACAGAGGTGAGATGGAAAAGTTAGCCTGTACTTGGATCGACTGCGGACTCTCAGACCTGGACCAGCAGGTTTGGACAAGTTTGGCTGAATGTCTGTAGTGTGGAGGATTAGCAACAGTTTTTCCTCAAGATCTTGGAAGTTGATTCTGTGAATGTTGCCTTTTCTGGCACTACTGTTGATTTCTATCTTGAAGTCAATTAGAACAAGTTTATAAAATCTGTGCTTTGCATCACTGCCACCTGCACTTTGTTTTTTCATTTTCATCTTCTTCAAACAAACAAACAAACAAACAAATAATAAGGTCATAATGTGATAAACTACTCAAATTAATGTTGTATACACACAGAAGGTAATGGAACAGAAAGCAAACCATTGGTAGGTTTGCTGGAGCACTATATCTTCCAGTTAGTTGGAAGTTGAGTGGGAAATGTGTCTAAAAACACACACTGCACAAAGAACATGTTCACTGCAGTTAAACTGTACAATGAACTGGTTGGGCTATAAAATTAGCAACAGCCTAGCTGTCTGAAATTTAGAGTTAGAGCTGCTTAGACTGTGGCCCTCTTGTGCTCTGATTTATATATCTATAAGCAGTTGTTATGGCTAATGCTACTGCTACTTCTACCATTACAGTGCTTATACCTCTGTTGTGTTGGCTGGCTGAGTCCCTCATGCGGAGGATGGAGAAGACCCAAGATCTATCATAAGCTTAGGCCTAGATTTATGACTAGGTTGGAGCAAAGCCCTAAAAAAATGGATCAGATATTAACTTAATACATATGAGGTTTGTGGTCCTACATGGTAAGCATTTCCAAAGAAGGTAGGCTTCCACCTGTTCAAATGTGTATGGAAATAGATTTTTGAAAATCTTTGGAACTGAAGAAAAGCATGAAGGAGTAGTGTCAGAGTGATGGTTGCAGAAACTGGGCCTTGTTACTGGCTTTCAGTAGTGAGATCTCTCAATTTGGAGGGTAGTAGGTGACTCTTGATAGGTATCCCACTGGAGTTGTGGTCAAGAATCCAGTTTCCCAAGTCAGAAAGAAAAAGACAGAAACCAAATGGTTTCACTAATATATGGGACATAGGAAAAATAAACAAAAAGCAACGAGGAAAAGTCAAAACAAGCCAATAACCAAACTGAAGTTGGGGGGAGGGGGGGAATAGTCAGGGAGGGAAGGTGGTGGGTAAACCCCAGAGATTACAAAGATGTGAAATTTATATATAAATAAATTATTTAATATTAAAAAAAGAATCCAGTTTCCTAGCTAGGGAGATTTTTAGTCATTAAGAAACCTTTCCTGGGCATGGTGGTGCATCTGTAGTCTAAGTGCTGGGAGGCAAGAGGCCTGGGATTGCTTGAGCTCATGGTTCGAGACTATCCCAGGCAACATAGTGAGACCTGGTCTCAAAAAAAGCAGCTGGGTGCAGTGGCGGGAGCCTGTAATCACAGCTATCTGGGAGGCTGAGGCTGGGGATCACTTGAGTTCATGGGATTGGGACTACCCTGGGCAACATAGTGAAACCTAGTCTGAGAGAGAGAGAGAGAGAGAGAGGGAGAGAGAGAGAGGGAGAGGGAGAGAGAGAGAGAGAGATATCTACCTTGCTTTGTGATGGTGGTATCTCTAAAATTCATAAAGTTCCCAAGGATGTCAAGACGATTTCTTTAGGGGGGGATTCGTTTTTCAGTATTCAGATGACTTTAGAATTAATTATAGGATTTTTTAAAAGAGACTCAGATTTGTGCTAGTTTTGACTGTTTTGACTGTATGTTTTGACTGTAAAATTTCTTGGGCTTTTTATATTTTACATTTTATCAAGGTATACCAGAAATAATTTTTGGCATGAAAGTAGCAGCATAGGTTGTCTGACATCATGGTGTTCAAAGGTTTGCAGCTCCCACTGAAAACTTATTTAAAAAAAATTTATTTATATATAAATTTCACATCTTTGTAATCCCAGGGATTCACCCCCCCCCTCCCCACCACTTCCCCTTTCTCCCCCTGCCCCAAGTTGTGTGCTTCAGTTTGGTGCTTAGCTTGTTTTGACTTTTCCTCGTGGATTTTTAAATTTTTTTCCCTATATCCCATATATTAGTGAAACCGTGTGGTTTCTGACTTTTTCTTTCTGACTTGTTTCTGCTAATATGATTTCTTCTAATTACATCCATGTTATCATAAAAATCATCAAATTTTTCATTTTCAATTGATGAGTAATATTCCATTGTGTACATATACCACATTTTTTTCATTCAATCATCTGTTATGGGCCATTTAGATTGTTTTCAAGTCCTTGCAATTATAAGTAATGCTGCAGTAAACATCCGAGCACAGGTGTCCCTTGGTACACACATAAAAGTTTCTTTTGGGTAGATTCCCAAGAGAGCAATTGCTGGGTCAAATGATAGCTGCATTTTCATTAAGTTGAGGGTCCTCCACACAGCTTTTCATAGTGGTTGGACCAGTTTACATTCCCATCAGCAGTGTAAGAGTGTCCCTTTCTCTCCACATCCACGCCAGCACTTGTTGTTGCCCATTCTTTGGATCTGGGCCATTCTTACTGGTATAAGGTGGTATCTCATTGTGGTTTTGATTTGCATTTCCCTTATTGCTAGTGATGTTGAGCAATTTTTCATGTGCCTGTTGGCCATTTGTATTTCCTCTTTGGAGAAGTGTTCTTCTTTTTAGTTTTCCCCATTTTTTGATTGGGCTTCGTGTTTTGCTTTTGTTTAGTTGTGTGAGTTCCTTGTGGATCTTTATTATTAAACCCTTATCACTCTTGTGGAGGGCAAAATTTTTTTCCCATTCGGTTGGGCTTCTTTTTGTTTTTTCTGTTGTCTCTTTTCCTGTACAGAAGCTTTTTAGTTTGATGTAGTCACATCTGTTTATGTTTTCCCTTCATTTTTTTTGCCATCTGTAGATGAGTCCAGAAAGGGATTTCTGAATTGTAATTCATGGTTGGTTTTGCCCAAGTTTTCCACTATATATGTTATGGTTTCAGATCTGACATCTATGTCTTTTATCCATTTTGAACTGATTTTTGTACATGGTGTAAGGGAGTTGTTTTGATCCATTTTTTTGCATGTCTTAGTCCAGTTTTCCAAGCACCATTTATTGAAGAGGTTATCTTTGTTCCAATGTAAGATTTTTACTCCTTTGTCAAAGATTAGTTGACTATATATGTGTGGTTTTATTTTAGGGCACTCAATTCTGTTCCATTTGTCTGACTGTTTTTGTACCAGTACCAAGCTGTTTTAATTATTATGGCTTTGCTGTATAGTTTCAAGTTTGGAATTGTAATACCTCTATTTTCTTTTTTTTCTGGTCAGGAGGCTTTTTAATATTCAAGGTATTTTGTTATTCCATATGAATTTCAGTAATTTTTTGTTCTATCTCTTTAAAAAATGTCATTGGGATTTTTATCAGGATTGCATTGAATCTGTAGATTGCTTTTGGTAGGATGGCCATTTTGATGATATTAATTCTTCTAATCCATGAACAGGGAATATCTTTTAATTTACTTATGTCTTCTTCTATCTCTTTTCACAGCGTTTTAAAGTTTTCTTTGTATAGTTCTTTCACGTGTTTTGTTAGGTTTATTCCCAGGTATTTAATTTGTTTTGGTGCAATGGTAAATGGGATGGTTTTTCTCATTTCCTCATCTTCTACTTGACTTTTTGCATATAGGAAAGCTACCGACTTCTGTGTGTTGATTTTATATCCAGCTACCTTACTGAACTGGTTTATTATTTTAAGCAATTTTTCTGTGTATTTTTTGGGCTATCTATATATATAGAGAATCATGTCATCAGCATATAATGATAGCTTCAGTTCCTTTTTTCCTATTTGTATCCCTTTTATGTCTTTCTCTTGCCTTATTGCCCTAGCTCCCTAGCTAGAACTTCCAGTACAATGTTAAAGAGTAGTGGGAGAGAGGGTACCCTTGCCTGGTTCCAGATCTTAATTGGAATGATTTTAGTTTTTCTCCATTTAGGATGATGTTTGCCATAGGTTTGTCATAGTAGGCTTTTATTATGCTAAGGTAAGTTCCTTTAATCCCCAATCTTTCAAGGGCTTTTACCATGAATGGATGCTGGACTTTGTCAAATGCTTTCTGATATTTCCGATATATTGATATGATCATGTGGTTTTTGTTTTAATCTTTGTTGATGTGGCGTATTATGTTAATTGATTTCCGGATGTTGAACCATCCTTGTGCCCTTGGGATAAATCCCACTTAGTCATTGTGAATAATGCTTTTTATGCATCATTGGATTCAATTTGCCAGGATTTTGTCTAAAATTTTTGCATGTGTTCATTAGGGAAATTGGTCTATAGTTTTCTTTCTTGGTGCTGTCCTTATTTGGTTTTGGTATGAGTGTGATGTTTACTTCATAGAATGTTTTTGGCAGTTTTCCTTCTTTCTCAACTCTTTGGAAAAGTTTTAGTAGTGTAGGCGTTATTTCATCTTTGAATGTTTGGTAGAATTCATTTGTAAAGCCATCAGGTCATGGGCTTTTTTTAGGTAGAGTTTGGATGACTCCTTCAATTTTGCTGCTAGTATTGCTTTATTTAAGTTCTCTATATCTTCTTTGTTCAACTTTTGAAAGTTGTATCTGTACATCTCATCCAGGTTGTTGTATTTATTTCCATATAGTTTTTCATAGTAATTTCTTATTATCCTTTAGATTTCTTTTGTATTTGTTATAATTTCCCCTCTTTCTTTTGTGATTCTGTTTATTCAAATTTTTCTCTCTTCTTTCCTTTGTGAACTTTGCAATGGGCTTATCAATTTTATTTATTTTTTCAAAGAACCAGCTTTTGGTTTTGTTGATCTTCTGGATTGTCTTTTTGATTTCTAGGTTATTTATTTCTTCTTTTGTTTTTGTTATTTCTTGTCTTTTGCTGGGTTTTGTTTTGTTTTTTGTTGCTCTTTTTCTAATTTTTTGAGTTGGTAGATTAGGTTGTTTTTTTGGTTAGTTTCTTGGTTTTTTATATAGTCCTGTATTGCTATGAACCTTCCTCTTAGATTTGCTTTTGCTGTGTCCCAGACATTTTGGAATGTTGTGTCTTTGTCATTTGTTTCAAAGTAAGTTTTAATTTCTTCTTTAATTTCTTCAGTTATCCATTCTTCATTTAGTAACATGTTGTTCAGTCTCCAAGTGTTTGATGTTCTTCTTGCTTTCTTTTCATTGTTGATTTCTAGTTTGATACCTTTATGGTATGAGAAAAAAGTTGGTATTATTTTAGTCTTTGTGTATTTTTTCATGTTTGCCTTGTGGCCTAGTGTGTGATCCATATACATTTGAGAAGAGGGTGTATTCTTTTCCTTGCGGGTGTAGTGTCCTGTAGATATCTATTAGGTCCATTTTGTCTAGGCCTTCTTTTAAGGCTTTTGTGTCCTTGTGTAGGTTTTGTTTTTTTTGATATGACCTTTGTGGAGAGTGGGGGTGTTGAAGTCTCCTACTACATATGTGTTTTCATCAATATTTGTTTTCAGTTCTCTTAGTAGCTGTCTTATGAATCTTGGTGCACCCTCATTTAGTGAGTATATATTGATAATTGTTATGTCTTTTTGATTGGTTGACCCTTAAACCATTAGGTAGTGACCTTCTTTATCCTTTGTTACATTTTTTATTTTGAAATCTGCTTTGTCTGCTATAAGAATGGCTATCCCTGCCTTTTTTGGGAGGGCTATTTGCTTGTAGAATTGTTTTCCATCCTTTTACCTTCAATCTATGCTTGTATTTTGGGATCAGATGTGATTCCTGGAGTCAGCAGAATGTTAGGTTCTGTCTTTTAATGTAGTCAGCAACTCTGTCTTTTGACTGATGAGTTTAGCCAATTGACATTTAGAGTAATTATGTTTGAGGTTCTAGCATTGGGTTCCTGGTGGTCATTTGGGGTTCTGTTTAGTTTCTTCTTTCTTTTCTTTTTATTATTCATTCTTTTTATTCTTCTGCAAGTTTCAGTCTTAGGGCTTCTTACGAAAGTTCTTGGAGTGGGGGTTTGGTGGTAGCAAATTTCTGGAGGCTTTGTTTGTCTGAGAAGGTTATGATTTTTCCTTCATAAAGGAAGGACAATTTTGCTGGGTAGAGTATTCTTGGTTTGCACTTTTTGTCTTAGAGTGTTTTGAAGATGTGGCCCCATTCTCTCCTTGTTTGGAGTGTCTCTCCTGAGAAATCTGAGGTCAGTCTAATGGGTTTTCCTTTGTAGGTTATCTGTTTCCTCTCTCTTATTATTCTCCTAATTTTTTCTTTATCTTTGGGTCTTGAAAGTTTTATTATGATGTGTCTCGCTGTGTTTCCTCTTTCATTTAAAGTAATTTGGTGTTCTTTTTGCTTCCTGTATGTCTATTTTCATTTCTTTTTTCAGATTTGGGAAATTCTCCATTCTTTCATTGAAAAGACTTTCAGATTCTATGTCTTTCTCTTCTCCTTCTATAATTTCAATTACTCTTATATTTGTTTTCTTTAGGGTATCTGACAGAACTCTGATTTTTTCTTCTGTCTTCTTACTTTGTTTTTCTCTCTCTTTCTCTTTCTTCATCCTCTCTATTTCTGTATCCTCTAGTGTGCTGATTCATTCTTCTATTTCTTCTAATCTGCTTTCCCCTGCATTTTTGAGCTCTTCTATTGGTCCTCTTATACACTATCTCCTGCATCTTCTTATTTAGGGTTTCAATTTCATATTTCTGTTCAAAAATGATTTGCTCATTTGGCTGCACTTTTTCTATATTTTTTTGCCACTTTTTTTAGTTCGTTGAAAGCTTCTAACCTCTTGCTTTCCCTTTTTTCCCCCCTCTTCCTTGGCCTCTTTGAGTGCTTTTATCACATTGATTCCGAATTCTTGTCTGACATATAAAGCATTTCTTCCATGTTATCCATGTTGGTTTCTGCAGATTGTTTATTCTTTGGTGGTGAGTTATTTTTCTTAGGACTTGCTTGAGTATTTGTATTCTTCCTCCTTCCTGTGTTTTCCTTTTGGATTTACTCTACATATTGAGTAACTACTGCTCTAGTATTAGATGGCATGTTGAAGCCTATCTAGTTGTGGTTAACTCTGTCTTTGTGCTTTTGCTGATGTGGTGATTATATCTTGTTTCCATTGGCCATTTTGTGGTACAAGTTCCTTTTCAGAGAGTGGATGTGGTGAGTAGATGTGGTTTCTATTGTATTGTCTGTCTTCTTTTTTTGTTGTTTCTCCTCTTTTAGATTGTTGGATCTTAAATATTTTTTAGTGCCTCCAAGCATCTATGGCTTGGTAAACATTTTTGACTGGGGTGTCTTGATGTTCTTGAGTAGTAAGTGTCCTTAGTTCTCTAGTCTGTGCTGTGCCAGAGCACAGTGCTTCTGGACTGCTGGGGTGTGGGCTCTTCACTGCCAAGTTGTATTTTCCTGGGCCAGTAAAACTCAGTCCATGCCTCAGTCTGTATAGCAAAGGCCCATTCAGTTGCAAAGCTCATGGCCCCACCCTATCTCCTAGGTGCATTACCTTGGCAACTGGAAGTAGTCTGGTGCTTGCTGGAGCCCTCACCTGAGCCCCACTGGGCTGCTGGGGATATGAACTCTTCACCTCCAAGTTGTCTTTCCCTGGGCCAGTAAAACTCAGTTGCACCTCAGTCTGAATAGCAGAGGTCCATTCAGTTGCAAAGCTCCTGAAAGCTTATTTTTCCATCACTGAGAGGTACTTATTAAGAATTCACTTGTAAAATGAGCTAATCACCTGTGATTCCTTCCTTTAAATCTAGCAGTCCATTTAATTGGTGAATTTTATAGGAAGGATGATATAAATTCACTTTAAAAAAGTTAACTTTCCATTTACTTTTCAGAGATCTCAAGTAGAAATATGTGTAGCCACACTAAGTCTCTCTCTATTTGATCTCTATCCAACGATATTCTCTGATCATTGAATTCAGCCTGGAATTCATGCCTTCTTCTCTGCAAACTAATAGATCACATTAAAATGTATCAATGATGTATTGCCATGAGTCAAAACAGAAAGTCAAAGGAATTTCAACATATGAGATATGGGATGAGGTAACCTCCTGGGAGGTGTCTGCAATATTCTTTCACTTTGTATCCTAGAAAGTTGCTGAATGGGGTAAAATTGAGGAATGATGGTTAAATGAGTTCAAGCATATTTCATTTGGTTCTTGTTTTATATTTCAAAACAAGAATACCAGTCTTTGTATTTTCATTTTTGGAAGAGTGTTATTTTGTAGTTGAAGACACTAGATAAGACACTAATCAAACTGACTTCATTTTTTATTTGGTAAACTATAGTTATTAGACCTAAAAATGTGCTATGTATCTCAGGAAATTAGGAAAGGAAGCTAGGGATCATATCCTAGAGTGTAAGGGAATGGATTTGTCTGGGCTTTTGGTACTGGCTTTGGTCCATCTTGGGCTTCTGGGTGTAAATTACTTGGAAGAGAGGACCTTTCATCTTTACTGGAAGGACGTTTCCATTTCTCTGTCAATTGATAATTTCCTCAGGAAAATGAAGCTATCATTCTTTCTTAATTAGGGGATAGCAGAAGATACATTTCTCCCCATTTTACAGATAGCAAAAGTGAAGCTATGTCCATTGTAAAGCTCTCCTCAGATAAACGCACTGGAATCCGAAATTTTAAGATATCACTGCAGGTACTGCAGGAAAAGGATGATCAATGACATGTGCCAGGTTTATTCAATTTTAAGTCCTCTCTGGCTATAAGCTTGGTTTCCTAGCAGAGTTCTGAGCATGCGCAGCATGTGCCAGTGCAGTCATGAAAAAGAGAAACATAAAAGTGACCAAAGAGCCCACACATCTCTCCTGCGACAAAGGAGAATCTTCTGACTTTTCAAAGTGAGTTTTAGCAAGTCATGTATGTACGATCTTGAAAAGCTTTAGTAAAAGGAAAAACAATCCCCTTAGATAATAGATATATTTGTTGATATTCTTGAGAGGAATGTGGTAATTTTATCGCTGAGAAAACAAACATAAATATTTAAGGAATGGTTAACTCTCCCAGTGGAAATCTCTTCCCCTTCCTAACATGGCAGGCGATTGCCTGCAGGCTTTCCAAGTTAAAGAAGCCACCTGCACCTCTTATCCAGTGAATATTCAGAAAGACTTCTGCTAATTTATGCCTATCTGATTAAGTTCTTCATTGGAAAATCATGCACTATCAGGATCAATAGCTGGGGACTTTGGAACATAGAGTACACTTAGACATCCCACTGGTGGGATGGATGTGTACCTCAAAGGGAACACACATCCCTCTGTCAATTAGGTTTTTAGGTTCATGGCCTGAGTAAAACAATGAATCAGTCAGGTATTTAGCAAGGGGGATTATGATACAATAAATATTTTCTAACGAATTTAGCTAAATTCATTTGGAAAGCTAAGGGTAGAGACTGAGTGAAAGAATGGTTTTATGGTTTTGATCACCCCAAGAAATTATAAATGGATGTATTGACTGTGTCTCAGAACAATTGTCTAGAGTATTTTCTTCCAATTGTCCCATTGCCAAAGATCTTAAGCAATAATTGGACAGGATTTGAATGAAAAACAGAAGTAGACATGTTTAGATTGTTTTTTAGAATTTATTTTTGACTCTTTAGCTATTGTCAAGTGGCTTATCTTGTTCTCTGAGAAAATCTGCAACTGGAAGAGTGGTTGAGATGGAGAACTTAGAAAATGCTCACATGGTTCCTTTGAACCTGTTTGTCCTTTGCAGCACTTGTACTATGCAAGAAAAATCCTTTACACTGAAGTTCTGCATTGGACACTGCCCCATCTGCCCTCCACCCCCCCTTCCCGGTCCACTTTGCCTCCACCCAACCACCTCCCACCACCTACTTGTACTGAATGCTATTATTGGTTCAAAAGTGTATCTGTGATATAGTAGCATCCTTTTCATAGAGAGTTTAGAAAAGGAGAAGCTGGCTATTTCTGGAAGGGCCCCCAAAGAAAACTGAGCTTCCTATCTATAAAATCCCAGAGTCCTGACTGCTGGTTCCTGGATTTTTCCATTTCTCCATGTAGCACAAATGATTTGAGTGGAGTATCTTCAGGTACTTTTACTGGTAGAGTTATAATAGAGTAGGTGATGAACTAGAGGCACATCATCACCACTGTAGCACCAGGAGTGGATAACGTCAGTATCTTGCAGGTATACTCTGAAGGAAGTTGGGAAGGTACTTTTAAGGGGATCAGGTGTAGTGACAGCAGTGTCAATGGGCTGGTACATAGTCCTGTTAGTCCAAAAGGCTGAGCAGAGACTGGTAAGATTCCCCTAGCATGGATGGGAATGCCAAGACTAGCAGTGGGCCAGAGATTTGGAGTCAGAATTCAGGGAATTGTAATGTAAAAATTTGGCCAAATTCCCTGTGATGCCAGGTAATTATGTGGCTGATTTATTCTCTACATAAGTCCATTTCCATCTTGGAAAGTACTACTTGGGGTCTTGTTAGGAGTTGTGTGTGGGAAAGAAAAATTGAGAAGGAAGAGATTGATAGCCATCTGTGAGGCCAGCCCACAGAACGGTGATCCTGGGAAGCATATCCAGGTCCAACTTTAATGAAGTTATGCAGACCCCATATACCCTCACAATGAGCTAATGAGGAAATAGCAACCTGATTCCCAAAGGTGTACGTGACATACAGTAGGGTGGATGTGGGGATGCATGATAACAAGAGAATTCACCCATGAGAGTAAGTCATTATCTATTAGTCATATGTCTCCTGAGACATTCCAAAGAGGTTAGGAAGCTGTGTCACAGGTGAGAGACCTACCATTGACCACCCTCTAGTGTTCCAGAAAAGGTGAGACAGATAAAAGGTTTACCTTTTATCTGGGGCATATCTCTCAACCTGCATTCACACCCCACAGAGTCTTACACAAAACTTGTTTTAACTTAAATAATAGATGTTGGAGGTCTTGCCCCAGTGGTATGCTTGAGCCAACTGGCCCTGCTTGTGGTGAGCCATTTCTGTGCACGTCTTCCCAAGTCTGTTCAGTGGCAGCATACTGGTAGCTTGAAATTGGTCACAGAGGGAGTATTTACACCATGGAAATTGTTAAAGTCTACAAATCAGAGCTAGTCATCAAACATTCACCAGCAGACAGTCTTGAGGTTTGCCATTTACAACAAACATACTGATTGGGTGGAGGCAATTCACTTTCCCCTCAGTAAACCTGCCTCTTAACTGATAATTCTTACCATTTGATCTACTTCTAATGCCTCTTTGACTTGCTTCTTGTTAAAGTTCTCTTGCCCCTCTTCATTCCTCCAGCACTCTCTGCAGTGCCCTTTGGACATTTATATCCCTTAGCTTGTTTGGGTCTGTTGTTTTGCTGTATCCCCAGTACCCCCAACAAGAATATGAGGGTGGGGAGAGTGGTTACTGTTTAGGGGCATCTGTGCAACAGTGGCAGTGATAGGCAGGGCAGTGTGATAAAGGGCTTAAGCAGAAAGGAAACTGACTTGAAAGGCATATCAAAGTCATTTACAGTCTAAGTATAACACCCATTCAAAATAAATGACACAAAGGAGAGAATTTATGGGTCTTATTCTGAAGATAATTCAAATGATCTTTTAATAATCTTGGGTTTGGTTAGGGATTGTTTTTTATCTTCACACTTGGTGCCCAGTGAAAACTGCTCAAAGATTAGCCTTTCCTATGGTAGGAGAGGAGAGTGTGCAAAGAGTAAACTGGAACAAGAAACTATCACTGTGTGCCTGCTGCTCACCCGAGAGATCCTTTGTGAAGGTTCTAGAATGTTAGAGTGCTGTCTACCTACCACATGTCTGTTAACAAGAGGTTTCCTTTTAGCTTATTCTGTACCACCTTTTCTCTAGTGCCCAGAGTCCCAACTGAATTGTAGCTCTTCACCTTCGAATTCCAGAAATGATGGTCCTTTGTCCAAGAAGGCCCTTCTACTGAAGAGGTCCCAGGAAAAGCTGATCAGAGAGGACCAGCCATCTATTTACAGGCTCAAATTCAAAGTGGGCCTAGGGCCTTCATTACCTGATGGAGGGAGTCTGGTGTTCTAGCGAATTGGACCTTTGGGAGGTGAGTTGTCTTGATGACTGTGTGAGTGTGTTGCTGGGGGTGAGGAGATGTGCAGGGAGGATGAAGAGACAAACATAGGCTCCATTGCCAGCCTGGGGTAGCCAGTCTTTGCTCATTACAAGGACCTTTCATACTGCTTCCCTATCATACTGGCTGGAGTAATCAAGAACACACTAATTCCACTAATATGTGCAAAACTCTGAAGAGAAGATGAAAGGGGGGAGGGGGAGTAGTAATAATAAGAGAACAAAGGAGTTAGCTTACTTTAAACACTTTTTTTCTTTCCTCAGAGGAGCCTTTTTTTTCCTGCCTGAAACATGTATTGATGCCCTATCCATATGGTATTGGAATTTTCTCAAGCAAAATACTGTTTGCTATGCAGTGTAAATGCCTTTCAAAATCACCATTTCAAACATATCCGTAAATTGCATTGCTCTTCTTGCAAGTGGAGTTGTGCTTTAGAAATATTCAGAGAGAAGGATGAGAGGATAGCTGATATGTGGGTTATAAACAATGACATTTTCAGTTTTTATATCAAATCAGCTTTCTTCACCCCCACTAAGTAACCACTTAACAAATAGCAAAAGAACACTGGTAGAAGGGAAATGAAACTTTTTATTAATAATTTGTTTATATATAAATTTCACATCTCTGTGATCTCTGGGGTTCACACCCCCTTCCCTGACCATTCCCACTCTGTCCCACCTCCCCCCACCAAGTTGTGTACTTCAATTTGGTTGTTGGCTTGTTTTGACTTTTCTTCATGGATTTTTGTTTATCTTTCTCATATAGTAGTGAAACCATTTGGTTTCTGTTTTTTTCTTTTTGACTTGTTTCTGCTAATGTGAATTCTTCTAAGTCCATCCATGTTATTGTAAAATTGTCCAATTTGTCATTTTTAATTGATGAGTAATATTTCATTGTGTAATATATACCATATCTTTTTTATCCAGTCATCTGCTTTTGGACATTTCGGTTGCTTCCATGTCCTTACAATTATAAACAGTGCTGCAATAAACATCCGAGTACAGGTGTCTGGAAATGAAACTTTTAGCTGTTTCAGGGTACCCACATGCTTTGCATGGCCTTATGAATGAGTGAGTGAATGAATGAATGAATAAGTAATGCATTGGAATAAACATCACTGGTATCAACTCTTCCAGCTAAGAATACTCTAAGTCTTTGAATTAAATTTAGAGAAGAAAAATTTGTAGTCTTGGAATTAAGAAGGTGAAATGGTTATGTGTACATGTGGAAAGAGGGGGAATATGCCTTCTGGAAGTTAAAATAGTTGCTCCTCTCTTTAAAAGGTATTTTGGAAAACTTTAATTTTGATTTAGTTTAGTGTTCTTCATCTACCTAGGTTTATATTGCTCACGTAGTTTTAAGGAGTCTGATTCTGGAGGAGTCTGATTCTCTACAAGCACAGGTTCTCTACTCGAATTTTCACTTTTGTCTTTAGGTAAAAGCAAATTTCAGGTGCTCACAGTCCAAGGAAAATAATTAAGGCTTGGAGTTTCTTTAGTCCGACCCCTGGCTTCTTAACACTGAACTGTAGCAGACCAAGAGACCTGGGGTACAGGAATGTAGGTACATTTGAAACCAGGAAGCAGAGTCCTGTTCCTACATGTACCATGGAAGTGGGGCACAGACAGGGCTGCTTTTCTTCTCCATGAGCCTCCTGTAGGCTTGGAATCGGTACAAAATTGTGATAAGTACTGTGGTTGTGCACTAAATACTTGATGGTTTACATGAAATTGAGTAGAGCCTATGGTATATAGTTGGTTCTGGGCACTATACAGTGGTTTGTTTTTATTTTTTTAAAAAACATGTTTATTAGCAAACCTTTTTATTGGTAAATTCCAAGTAACTGTTTCATCTGCATTAGTTGGAGAAGGACTTGCCAGTATCCTTTGGACTGGTATTCTAACCAGGCAGTCCACTACTTGAAAGAAGAGGATACAAGGCAAAAGACACTGAGTAGTGTCCCATCACCCCCTGCCTAACCCTGAAAGTCTGTCCAAGGCTGGATGCATAATTTGTATGGCTTATTGCAAATTGAAAATGCAGAATCCCTTGTAAAAAAAGTTATTGAGGATTTCAAGGTGGTGGCCAACAGAGCTGTAAATCAAACTTGGAGCTCTGCTAAGCTATGATTCCCAGGTCACAGGCCCAGGAAATCAGCCCTGGTTCTGACCTTCCTAAATAATAAGATGGATCAAGTAAGAAAGTGCCCGAAGTCTCCTGGGACAATTTACAGAGTGTGCCAGATGCTTCCGGTAGAAGAAATACTTCACTGAGGGCCCTCCTGATAGGGGTACTGTGGTGAAATTGGGGGGCCATGGCCCCAGCATGGTAATGCTACATTAGGATAACAGCCATTGTGCCCTGGTGGGTGGAGACTTGGAGAAGGGAAGCCAAGCCTTCTTGCAAGAGGAAACAGAGAGAGGGTTTAAGAAAAGAGAGAAATCTGGAGAAGAGAGAGAGGAGCAGCAGGGAGACTGGAGGCCTCAGAGCTACCACTGCCATGTACAACAGCAGGTCAGGGAAGGAAGCCACACTGTGGGCTTCCATATCCAGCCTGGGCTGGTGAGGAACCCTGGAAAGCATGTTGGAGAAACTTGTGAACTGCATAAGCTGAATTGGAAATGTGATACTTGAAAACTTGCTTTAACTTTGAAACTGCAAATCTTGGGAGTTGTTTGGAGAGAACTTGCTGTTTTTATCATGAGACATCTGATGTGGTTACTGCTGCTGTTGTTTTGAGTGAGGGTTGGTGGTTTTGGGTCACTTTAGAATTGAAACAAAAAGAATGCTGGAGCTGTGCCTTTTGGAGGAAGATCAATGGTGCCATCTTGGTTTCTTCATTTGGCTTGAGGGTGGGACAATTATCATTTTGTGGACAAATGTGACTAAAGACCCATGTGTAGTTTTTTGGACTAGAGTCTGAACTGGTTGATAATATAATCAAAGGGGTCCCTTGTACCTTCCATTGAAATCAGGTGGGAAAACAAGCAAAACAGGGTGCTTAACCAAACTTACAAAGGGGAGCAGCTGGCCTTTTGAAGCCAGCCACACACCAGGTTCTTTCCAGCCCGCACATGCAGTAGCAAGACCACATAAACTTTAAGAGGGAGGCAAAAACAAATTTGCTTATTAAAAGATAAATTGGACAAGAGTCACTGAGGAGTACAAGGGAACCCCTTTGGTAATCTTACCACTCAGTCCAGTCTCTAGCCCAAAGAGCTCATGGCTGCAGTAGTCATGTGTGTCCACAAAATGGCGGCTGCCCCATCTTAAGCTGGATGAAGTTAATATGGCACTGCCACTCCTTCAAGACACAGCTCCACTCACTCCAAGCCAGAAGAAGCCAAGATGTTGTCATCAATCCTTCTCCGAAAGCAGGAGATTCAAATCCAACAAGAAAAACCAGGATGGCATCCTCAATTCTTTTCCAAAAGGCACAGCTCTGGTATTCTTTCAGCTCCAACTCCAAAGTGAGCTGGCATCAGCAAAACTCACTTGCTACAGCAACACAGCAAGCACTTCAGACATCTCATGCTAAAAACAGCAACACAGCAAATTCTCTTCAGTTCTCCAGAAAATTTCCAAGTGTAACAGTTTTGAAGTTAGACCAAGTTTTCAAGTACTGAATTTCCAAGTCAGCCTATATAAGTTACGAGTTTCTCCAACATGCTTCCCTAGGCATATCCGCCTTCGGAAGGGCCGTGCTGCTGCACATGGTGAGGCAGCCCTGAGACCTTCCAACCTCCCTGCTCCTTTGCTCTCTGTACCTTCCTTTCCTATCCTCTGTTCTCTCTCCTTTCCATGTGTTTTTCTCCATTCCCTCCCTAATCTCTTAATCCTCTTTCTCAAGAGAAGGCTTAACTTCCCTTCTCCATGTCTCTACCCACCAGGATACAATGGCTGCCATTCCAATTCAGATGCTGGGGTCCAGCCACCCAATTTCACCATTGCCCCCTAACATGATGACTTTTGTCTATTTTGCCTTTTTAGAAGTGAATAAATCTGTTCTTTCCCTTTTTAAGCTAGTGTGGTCTGGCAATTGTTCACATGGGCTGGGACAAACCTGATGAATGGCTGGATTTAAAGAGTCAGCTGCTACTGTTTGTAAGTTTAATTAAATTCTCTGCTTTGCCTGTTTTCTTACCTGATTTCACTCTTCCAGCCCTGGGTGAACAGTGACCAAGTGAACACTGGGTCACCTTCAAATTCCTTCTAATCCTCAGAGTCCTTGACTTCAAAACCCTTCTTATGAAGGGACTCCAGTTCTCAGATGCCATACTTCTCACAAATTGAAAATCGCAGCTTTACCACCTACCTATTAGTAGTTAATACCTGGGGCTGGTGATTCATCATTTCTGAGCCTCAGTTTCCTCATTTATAAATGGAGATAATACTCTGTGGGCTGGTTGTGAGGATTAAACACAAATGTAAATTATTCTGTAGTCCAGGCACATGGTCTACTCTTAGGAAATTGCCATTATTGTCACTATTGTTATGCTAACCCCTTTCTTTTGGAAAAGTGTGTGTGTGTGTGTGTGTGTGTGTGTGTGTGTGTGTGTATGAGGGAGAGAGAGAGACCTCCTTTGTGTATTATCCACTCAGGCCCTGGGGTGACAACTAGGTTGAAGGGTTCTGTTACCCCAGTAGGCCTTCTCTAACTCCTTTTTTCCTGGCTTCCTCAAGCTTAACTCCTTTCAAATGTAGAATCTTTTGAATAGGATGAAAGTCCACACACTAACAAAGTCATGCTGCTAGCAAGGTCACCCAAGGAGAGACAGTCTTGTCCTCTGGGCATGCAGCATAACATGCATTTATGCAGACACTCTGGAGGCTGTCTGCTGAGTCCCCATATACAGGCCCTCTCACAGCCTCTTTCTGGGCCAGGCAGATGGGGTCTCTGAAACACTCCACTTGGTGGGATTGTCAAGATCCATTTGTTGACAGTACTGGTGATGACAGACACTTATACATATCCTGTTCTCGTAGGAACTATTGGAAAGCACTAAGTTGTTCTAAGAGAGTGTGTGGTGTCTTTCAGTGGTCCTTCCCTCCTCTTGCCTCACAGAATTGGGGTGGTCCAGGAGCTGTGGCCTGAGTCAAGTCAATGTGCCACTCATTTCGTTTCTTACCTCCACACTTGCTCTCTTAGCAGCAAAGGAGTCTAGTCCTCCCTTGTCCTATCCCTTGAACTTGCTCTGCATGTAAAGTGTAACTTCACTTACACTTACCTTAGTGTTTTTTGGGATTTGACTTCTCTGATTCCCATTCCATAAGGATTCAGTCCTCTCCAGGGGAAAATGCTTTCTTTGAGCAGATGGCATGTGTCATTAAATTATCTGTGCCTTTGCTTCTATCTTGGAGAAGATAATTGGTGTAGACTTAGCTGGAATATCTTTGGCCCTTAACAGACTTGTCAAAACAGAAAGGAAACTAACACAGATGAAGCATCTTCTGGGTTCCTGGTACTGTACTAGTGTTGCTGTTATCTTCCTTATTCTTTGTAGATAAAACATGATTCCAGTATGTTGTTCAAATGCACGTAACTGGTAAATGGCATTAGCAGTACTCAAATCCAGTTCTGACTCATATTTTGTTCTGCTGTTTGTTGTCACTGGACTATCAGCCTCAAGTGGGAAATTGTATCTGAATACATGGGGCCTTAGTTGCAAGGCAGGAACATGTTCTGTACACACAAAAGGGAAGAGCAGGTGTCTGCTCCAAGGAACTGGGCAGTGTCTATGGAGTAAAGAAGTCCCCAAGGGGCAGTCACTGGCACTTGGCTCTTCTTTGAAGACAGAATGAGAGAACCTTGAATGCTGCCAGAATATGCAGTGTTAAAAGCAGAAAAAAAGTAAAACAAAGCCAGACCCAAAATGGGGTCATTAGTGATGGGCCTCCACCCAGATTTAACACCTAATCTCTCTGCAGTTTCAACCTCTCCTCAAAATATAATCTTTAATCAAACAATCTGGAATTTTCTAATCAGCACTAATAAAATAATTGACATGATAGGACCTCCTCTACCAGACCCTGAAGAAAGGTAACTTTACTTGTATTAATCTTTTCTCTTGCTAAAAATCTTTCCCCACTCCCTTTCTGTATATAAATACCCTCCAATTCATGCAGTCCCTTACAGTATCTAAATTGAATGCTGCCTGATTCAGGAACCATTTTATAAGGACAATTGGATCTCTGAATTTGTTCATTTTAGTTTTTAATCATAATTTCCCCTGTGATTAGCTATGAGATGAAAAACAACAGGATAGTAATACCAGAGGCATGGTTCAAAGAGTTCCACAGAATTCTGTGGCACCTGGATTCTTTATAAACCTGGGTAAAGAGCTGAGCTAGAAACCCCATTGACATATTTGGCAACATTGCCTTTGAAGCAGTGGGGCCAGGATTGTGGAGCTTGGGGAAGCTCCTGTCTCACTGGGAAGCAGAAAGAACTGATAAGAGATCCCTCAGGAGAGAGTCCTTGGATACCTGGTTTCAGGTAGGCTTTATAGAACATCTGGCTATACCATGGTGAAGCCAGTCCATTTTTCTTGAAAAGAAACTTCCTAAAAAGACCCACTCCAGACCTGTTGCTGTGTGGTAGTGTGTCTAAGGGCTTGGGGTATTACAGAGGCTCAGTAGGCTAGATCAGGAAATAGGCATGGCTACTACTAGTGGAAGTCCCTGACATTCAGGCTCAGGGCTACAGGTAGCAGGGACTTAGATTTTCATTTTAGCTTCCAGGGCAGAGATGAGTTCAGTAGACAGCAGGAATATCAGTGAAACTTAAGGGGTATAGAGAAGTAAAAATCTGTCAACCCCAAATGTGTCTTTTTGGTAAAAAGTCTGATTTTATGGGAGGGACTCTGAAAGCCAGGCAGAAGTTGCTTTTGAAGAAGAATTTAACATAAGAATATCAGTTCATAAATCTGTACAGGAAAGGTGTAATTTTTTTTAAAATCTCTTTTCCATAAAGTAGAAAAGAATTTTAATCTGCATTCTTTTGTCTACAAGTGTCACTCCTCACTAGCCTCCCTAACTGATCTTCCCATTCTCTCCACCAAAGTCTTGTGTTGCCTAAGCTATTTTAGATATGTGTGAAGCCATTGGGCTAAATACCCAGTCATGCAGGGTCTCTTCCATGTAGACCAGGGGTATGCTTGTTATTATTCAACTTCTTTGTGACTTTTTCTTTGTGAACCTGTCTGATGCTGTTTTATTTGCCAGCCTAGAAGAAAACAGCAGGGTTTTCTTTGCACTAGAACAGTTGTAAGAGATATCCATGACCTCTCTCATTATGACCATGTCCCCACCACACACAACTCACACTTCAAGGAAACTAGCATCACTATTTTTCACTTACTTGTTTTGCTTGTGATTAATTCCCAATGCTTAGTATACAGTACCTGCCACATACAGTATGTGTTCAAATAAATATTCAGTGATTTATTTAATGAAAAGAAATTCTGAAAGTATTAGAAGACAAGAAAATATTTTAGAAATAATTAGTATTTATTGTCTTTCTCTGTTCTGCTGATTAAGTATAGATACTATAATTGTTAGGTGTTCTAGATAAGAATCCTAAATTATCCTATCTTCTGCAGTGTCATCAAAATGTAACCTTTGTTTCTGTTCACTTACTGAAAGCGCATATTTCTTTGAATGACATACAGCATTGGGGCAGTAAATATGCCCTTTCACCCTGGCTCTGGATTTATTGGTTAAAGTTTTCCCACTGAAGGCATAAAAGTCATCTCGATAAAGCCAAAGAAAAGGATAATAGATCTTCAAGCTCTGCATGGTTGTCCTAGGCAAAGTGTTTTGAAAGACTGAGAGTGGGAAGATTTGGAGTTTTTTTTTTTTTTATGTGGTTTACAGGAATCTCAAAGACTAACTTGACCAAGATTCCTTTGTTAGTTTAACAGAAGCAATGTATAAGAACAGTTATTAAAACTGGAGAGGATGGTTTTAGGAGCAATCACCTCTAAAATGTGATGATTAAGGATAGTCTAAAATTCTTAGATATTCTTTTAATCAAGAACGGAATCTGTGTTCTTTCTTCTTAAACCAGAGGACCTCTGGGACTGCTTTGATTAATAGGACATGGCAGAACTGACATTGTATCACTTGCTAGGTTCAGGTCTTAGGAGACTGTCAGCTTCCATTTTCTTTCCTCTGGACCACTCACTTTGCAGGGGAGTCAGCCCATCTGGAGAACTGACGACCTCTGCTAGCAGCTAAGACTACACTGTCCCAGAATACAATCGGCAACAATTTGCTAGCTAGCTTGGAAATGGATTCTCCAGCCCTGGTTAATGCCACATGAGTAGTGAGGAGTTATCCCACCAAGCCCCTATCTTGATTCTTATTTTATGGGACATAAGGAAAGCATCAAGGACCTATCAAATGATAGTTCATAAATAAGACAAATGACATTTGTTGTAGTAAGCTACTAGTATTTGGGTATTGTTTTTCTAGTTTCCAATGAATACTGGAATTTAAGATGTGATCACAATAGAGGGGCACATAACTCATAGTAATCTCACAGGCAGGAAGCTGGGGCCTCTCTCTCTGCTCCCCACTTCATAGTCTTCCTCTCCTCCTGTCAGTGATTTATATGCAATAAGCCCAAATGAGTCAGAGGATAAGAAATTTGTTGATGCTATCCTTCTAGGTCAGCCCCCAGGAGAGGTGTGAAGGGGAGATCCAGAAGAAAAAAAATGAAAGATAGCCAGCACTGGTACTAGGCAACTTGCAGTTGGTGTCACATGGTTGATTCCATTTGATAAATCTCAACTGCCCAACGTGACAGAACACAAACCTTAAAGCAAATCCTGATAAAGGCCAGAATCAATTCTGGAAGGTACCCAGGTATGTGATCAATAAGCCAGGAAGGAGAAATATTTACATATGATATTTCTTCATCAAACAGGTAAACCATAAAACATGGTGATGCCCTATGAATGTCAGTCCCTCAGGAGGAATGCTGTGGCTGAGCTGGCTTCTCCCCAGTTTCCTAAGGGGTCATCTGAGGGGAGTCCCGAGGAACCTAATAACTAGTAAAAAATTGGTTCTTCTCTCATATCTCATAAAATAAATATGTTTGTTTCTAGGGAAATTGGAATAATATGACTAAAGAAGAGTGGGACACATTTCTAGGCTGGAAGCTGGAAATAGACAACTCAGTTGACCTGGGCAGAATCAAGTCTGTTGTTGCTACATGTCTACTTCTCCTTTCTGTCAGAGGTGAGAGCTCAGGCAGTTGTGGGAGACCATGACATCACAGCCATGACTAAAGTTGATATAAATCTGAAGACCTACTCCCCTCATAGACGCCCACCTTACTAAGACACTATTGGATCTTATTCAGCAGTCAAGTAACTACAAGAAACTTGAGAAAGGAGCATGAGGCCACCAAAACTCTCAATCTGAGCATTCCTGAGTTCTTTGTGATGGCCGCAGATGTGGAGCCTGTGGAGACTGTTCTACACTTCTCACTGTGTGAAGACAGGAGTCCTGTGTGTTTGTGTGCTCAAGCAGGCCCTGGGGTGGTCCTGTGGGGTCTTCAGGACTGATATCACCGCTTCTGTCACCATCAGAGAGGGTTTAACAGTGGAGGTAATAGATCATGTCCATTCATTGAAAGCTCTTTGTCTAAACTGGTGGCTTCTGCTACACTTTTCTCTTTGACTTCCCCTACCCCTTTAAAGTTTTGCATTGTATTGTCTATGGTTGCATGTGGTACTTTAAGCTACTTTCTATTGTTATAAAATATTGTGGTATTAGGTAAAAAAGACTGGTATTGCTTTGCTAGTTACAGGCAATTTGTAATGAACCCTCTAGCACCTGGAGGGGTTATCTAGAGCAGCGTGTAGAGTGGAAGTGCCCCTTCAGATCTGCTTATAGGAGGGGAGGAGGACCATTCCCTAGATTTGGGGAATGACCATAAATCCAGGTGCTTGCTGAGAAGGAGTATTATAACATTATTATAGTAACTAGAAATTTTAGGAAATTGCTCTGATTTAAAGGTCAATGGTAGAGCATAATGTTTAGAGCTGAATTTCAGGAGTCTAACTACCTGGATTCAAATTCTGACCCTTGCAAACCATGTAAACGTATTTAACTGCACTATGACTCAGGTTTCTAGCAGTAAAATAGGGATACTAGTAAATGCTCTTTTTTTACAGAGTCACATCTTTGAATAGAAGGTGGCATTTTCCCCCTGCCTCTACCTACATGCAGTTGCCTTGGATTACAAGTTCCCCTATGCCATGAACTAGACTTCTTCAGCAAGGGAGCTACTGGGAACTAGGGGTAGAGCTGAGCAACCAGGTGAAGTTTTATAACACAGAAGGCAGGTGTGTATGGGACAGGGGTGGGTCTTGGCCTTTTGCTTCTCCAACTTTGACTTGTACCCAGGTACTTGAAAAGAGATATGTAGAGGAAAAGACATACAGAGACATTTGTAAAAGATAAGTGGGTGAGAGACATGTGGGCAGACTCCCCATGGGCAAATCAGTGGCAACTGTTGTCATGATTAATGTTTTTGCATCTCTCCTTCAGTCTCAGGCTTGCCATACATCCTTGCTGCTCCCCACCAGAAGTTGCCTTGGACTTGTGATAGGATTTTAGGCCTCAGCAACTCTACTTCAGGCCAACCTTGTTTGACTAGGCATTTGCCCATGAGAAGATGGGTAATTTTCAGTTTCATGTGAATTATCTTTTCATTTTCTCTCTCCCTATGCATATTAATTCTATTAAGGACCTATCACACACACACACATACACACCGCAGTGGGGCTTTCAGGCCCAGCCAGGCAGAACAGGGTTACTTCTGCCAGTGTAGGGTGACTAATGGCTCCTCAGAAACTGGGCTTCCCTTCTGTCCTGGGGCCTGGTTGTGAAAGCAAGCAAGTGAAAAATGGTAGCAATAAAGAAGGCTACTCCTGGTAGACAACCCCTCTTTGTTTCTAGGCAAAAGATATAGCTTAGGTTGAAGACTATGGAGTCTGAAATCTGAGCAACCTGGTTCCTTTCCCAGTTGCTGGAACCACATGTGACATAGCTACTTCCGAGTCCTGAAGATATTGACCTATGAAGGTCTTGTCACAATTTTTCTCTTGGAGTATGGCTTGCTTTTAAAGACATGTTGCAGGTGTGGGCATGTGGCTAAGACCCACAGTAAATGTAGCTGCCAGTAAATGTTCCAGATCACCAGGTGGAAGTGAATACTGTAGTCTCGGCCTGTGCTGACAGACTTGGTTGAAGTCACATTCATACATAACCTCCTCTTTTTTGCAAAAAGAAGACACCATGAACTAACTTGGAGGATTTTCCTGAGATGCATGAAATCCTTGGAGAGAAAACAAGGGAAAATAGAATGATGGCACTTATTATGTTGACAGCAAGTATGTTCATCAGATCCTAGTTTAGGGCCTGGAATGGGGTAGGTCATCCTCAGGTGGATAGTTTGCTTTCCCAACTCTATTCCTTCCTCCCTCCTTATCCTTTTTTATGAGTGGTTGCTCATTGGACTGGGGGAGGAGCAGAAATTCTGGAAGGAAAGCCATTCAGGGACTCTGGTGTGGCTTGGGAATGTAATGGAGTGAGTCCTTTGGGGGTGATTCCTCTTAGAATTCAAAGAATACCTGCCCTCATCCTCTCCACCCAGGCTCACCTGGAAAAATTGCAGCTCACAAAGCACACTTTCTTAAGCACTGCCCTTTCTATCTGGTTCCTTTCCTCCTGAGAAGCAAGGCTCCTGTTCCAGTCTCCATCTCCTGTATTGTCTGATAAGAGGTGGAGCAAAGCATAGCAAGTAAATGCTCTGTTAAGGGAGCTGCCATTTTCCTGCCCCTGCTTCCATGCAGGGGTCTCAGTGTGAGTGAACCAGACTTCCTGAGTGTCTGGTTACACTAGACACTCAGCTACAGGGAACCAGGGGTCAAGCTGAGGGGCCAGGTGGAGCCATGGAACACTAAAGCCTGGGACCTCTGGGGAGCTCTGGCTTTTCTGCTTCTGATTTGCACCCAGAGACTCGAAGAAGGGTCATGGATAAAGATACATATAGGAGAGGCATGAGAGACACTTGGAAGAGACATGTGGGTGAGAGATCCATAGGGAGACTGCTCTTGGTTCTTGGCAGAGACAATGGCTGCTTTTCTCCTGACTTCATGGTGAATTACATCTGGTACATTTTAAATTCTGAATTGCTTGTTTGATCCTAGCTCTCTGAGATCTGCCAATGCCCCTTTTTGTAGCTCCCTGCCAGAAGGTACCTTTGATCTGTGATAAGTTTTCAGGATTCAGTGTCTCCACTTCAGGTTGACACTGCTTTGCAAGGCATTTGCCCACAATGGAATGGGTAATTTGGGGGGTGGGTTTGTTGGAAAACTATTATTGGAAATATCTTCTCCGCTTATCAATTGTATTAATGATCTTCCCTATTAAGTCTGCTTCCTTTGTCTTTGTGTGCACAGTCCATAAGTTTGGGGTCCCTGAGTGCCACTGGATGTGCACTAACATTAGTTTCCAACACCCAACCCAAGGGTGATAGCAAAGTAAAGCCATCCTGTTAAACTATGACTTTCCAGGTAAAATTTTCAGTCAGCCACCAGAGGGTGCCCACTGAACTCGCTGAAAATGACCAAAACCTGAAGAATTAGAGGAAAAAGGAAATTTCCAGTGCATTTTAAGACTAAGACAAGACATAGCCAGCCTGTACCTAACTTGAACAGATGCATGGGTCAGTGAAGCAACTGTGAGTTTGCAGGTGACAAGAACCAGGGTGGAAGTGATAGGAATTAGCTGAATTTTAGCTCAATAATTTGCTTCTTGATTTTAAACTGACAATTGCAGTAGCACTTTGAGGACTGGTCTGGGCTCATTTTCATTGCTGGCAAAACTCCCTTCCCCGCCTTTCCCCCATTCATAAGTACAAAGGAAATGCAAATACATGGAAATATTAGCCTAAACCAAAGGCTTCATGGAAGTTAAGGCTGCTGTAACTGCTGCTTTAAAAAAACAAAACAAAACAAAAAGAACAGAGATTTTCCTTTCCACTGCTCCTGCACTAGAGTGAAGCCTCAGAAAGATTAAAGTGAGACGCCATTGTTTTCTGGATAGGTGACCTTGATTGGAGCAGGCCTGGAGAGAGGTGCAGCGGTTCCTAACTTCCCCCTGTAGGGTCTGGCACTGGAATCTCTGGGCTTGGTGCAATGACTAACACACAGTAGGTGCTTATTACTGTTTAATGAATGAATGAACTGGAGTGAGTGGGAGATGCTTGGACTGCTGGAGCTTTCACCAGTGTGAGGGAGAATTGGGTGGGTGGGGATGGAAGGGTGGTTTTCTGAGGAGAGATCATGGTTCCATTGGATTACCTCTGCCTCAGGCCTTTTCTGTGGCTGTCCAAGAGTTCAGGACAAAACTGCCCAGTAGCCCCATTCATTCATGTGTTGGTCTACACTTTCAGTTACTGAGTACCTTCCTTAGCCATTCTATGGTGAAATGCTGGGAGGAGTGAACACATGAATACCGATTAGGAACTTTGGTCTCTGGGAAATATAGCCTTCATAGGGCTGGGCATTGGTTGCTGGGCAATTGGGTCATTCACCCTCTGGACAGGTACAGGCAATATGTTTGTATATGCTCTGTGTGTGTATGTGTGCATGCATGCCTAAGTATTTCTGTGTGTGGTTTGTAATAATGCCTTGCTCTTGCACTGAAATCTACCATTTACAGTCTTTTGATTGTACCTAAGGTGTCTTGCTGGTACATGAAGGAAGAGAAGTGGTGATTAACATTAAATTTAGAAACTGTAGTTTGGGGACAAAAATTATTTTGATTCATTTTCTATATTTCCAATTTTTAACAGAAGGGTTTCTGATGCCCAGACCTTGCAAATGCACAAAGTGGTCTCTACATATGCTTTTTTTGCAATACTTCTCTTTTGGAAAGGTTTTCATGATAATTGATGAGGTGGGGGTGAGGGTGGAATGGGGTATGGGTGGGGGCCAGATGAACTGGGATGACAGCCTGACTTGGAAGAAAGAGACTGCTTTTAGGAACTATCCTGTCTCTCTCCTCCCCTGTCTGGCCCTAAGCTGTGATGAGCACCTTTTCCCCACAAGATGATGCTTTTAGAGCAGCTTGCAAATCTCCCACAGATGAGGTGCTGATGATTCCTGACCTTGCTCTGAGCAGAGACCAGGCAGGGTTCCCCACACTTCATGAGCTCCATGAATACAGAGATTGTGTTTTCTAGTTCCTTTTTATTTCTGATCTTCAACAGGATAGCAGTACACACCTAGCAGAGGCTGGGCCCTGGTGAGAAGCTTTTAGAAAAGAACTTCAACAAACTAGTTGTATCTAAAGCAAAAGAAACATTTTTAGAAAGCTAAGTAAAAAAGACAGCTAAGTTAAAAGAAACTTCTATCGGATTGTTTTGTCAAAATAAGATCTTTGGGGTGAAAAAGAATCCATTTATTTTAAAGAGGAAAGAAAAGGAAACCTGTAACTACAGGAAGAGATGTCCAAACAAACTCTTTGCCTGTCTTTCTGTCAAGGAGGATCTTAGTGCAGGCCGAAAGATTACGGGGTTTGGACACCAATGGAGAGAGTGAAAAACAGGGAACTCTTTATCTTAGAAACACTTATCATGGGCCATGGTGACACTGTATGGGTTTTTAAGTGTCATTTTGTGAATATGTAGAGATAGTCTCCTGGTTATTTCCAAGAATGAGCTAAGGTCAGGAAGTCAGTTTTAAAAATGACCACGTTGTCAAGAAAGAATAGAGCAAGCAATACAAATTTTTGCCTTGTTCTTAGTCTACTGAATAGATACAGTTCTATAAAGCTCAACTAATTCCTTTTTATTAAACAAGTAATCTGGTATATTTATCTGTCTCCAGCACTGAGAGCTAACTCGAGTCCTTGCAGGAGACTAGGATGAATGAGATTACACAACCCTGATTCTTCACTCTAGGGTTACTAGTCAAGTGAGGGAGACAGTTGATGAACAGTTTGCATCAAGAGGTGCATGCTTTGCTCATGCTCTGGGGAGCTCTGTACAGGGGAACTCAGGTCCTCCTCATGGTGGGTGCAGCATTCTGTGAGCATGCATAGGCCTCTCTATGTGCCAGGGCTAGAATGAGATGGGCATCCACCACTTGGCCAAGATGCAGTCCTTGGGTAACTAAAGTGCACAACCCTGTTTCTCAACTGAAAATTTGTCATTGGGATTCTATTCATTAGATGTGTGAGGAGCAAGCTTAAAGATTTTGGAGACTTGGGGGTGAGTGGAGGGGAGTTATGTGTACCCAAAGAGTAACTGAAACAAAGGAAGCTGACCAGGAAGGGAATGGGGTGACTCACAGACAATTCAGTTGATTCTCAAGGATGAAGAGGGTTCCTGTCCTGACCATGGTTGTCATGGTTGCATCAAGAGGTGCATGCTTTGCTCATGCTCCTGAGCAGGAGGCTTAATTCCTCATCTTTGTGATCCTGAGTCTATAGTTCTTTATTTCAATTTAATTTTTTTTAAACTATGGTTTGTAAAAATAAATTCCTTTTTTCTTGAGCTAACTAAGCTGAGGTTTTATTTTTTTTCCCACAATCAAAAATGCCTGGGTTTTAATTTAAAAAGTTTTGGAGAAACGTATTCGTTTCCTAAGGCTGCCATAAAAAATCACCACAAACTAGGGCCTTAGAACAACAGAAGTCTAATCTTTCACAGTGCTGGAGGCTAGAAGCCCAAAACTGAGGTATCAGCAGGATCAGTTTCTTGTTGAGACCCTAAAGGAGAACCTGTCCTAGCTTCTCTAGCCTCCTGGCAGCGGTCAGGTCAGACCCGCTTGTGCTCCAGGGCTTGTAGAAGCACTGCTCCCTCCGCCTCTGTCTTTGGTAGTGTCATCCCTCTGTTGCTGTAAGTCTGTCTCTGTATCTTGTAGGGATACTCATCAGTGGATTTAGGACCCATGCTCATCCAGAATCTCATCTAGGAATCTTCAACTGCATCGGCAAAGATCCTTATTACCAATGTCACCATCTGAAGCATTAGGTGGGTATTTCTTTTGGAGGATACCATTCAACCCACTGCCCACAAAGTAGGAATGCATTTGTTCTTGGGTTGCTTACATGCTTAGTCAGCAAATGCAAAGAGCAAGGGACATACAGAGAGAGGCAGTGATTTTTTAAAATTTTTTTAAAAGGAATTAGATTCTTTTTCTGAAAAAATGAAATGCTGGAAAAATGATATTTTAGAATTTTTTAAAATCCTAATTTCATATTGAAATAAGGAGAATAAATCATACTTCCTGTGCCTGGGGTCTTGAAAGTTGGTAATCAATGTAATTAGCAAATTGTAAATAATTTTATATTTGTAAATAGGAGAGTAATTGTAAATATATATATACTTTTATTATATTTATTATATATAAATATATATAATATATATTATTATATATATATTATATATATTATATATATTATATATATTATATATATTATTATATATTATATATATTATATAATATATATATTAAATATATGTTATATATTATATATATTATATAATATATATATTATATTATATATGTTATTATATATTATATATATGTTATAATATAACATATATTAAATATATATGTTATATATATTATATATATTATATAATATATATAATATATATTATATTATATATATTATATAATATATAATATATGATATATAATATATATAATATATATTATATAATATATATAATATATAACATATATTATATATATTATATAATATATATATTTATTATATATTTATTTTTATTTTTATATATAATATATATATAAATATATATATATTTGTAAATAGGAGAGTAAATTGTAAATAGGAGAGTCTCTGTTGTTGTTGTTGTTGTTGGTTTTCATTTGTTTTATGTGTTGCAATTCTTGGGGTCACTGATGACCCCAGCAGGAATAATCACCTTACTATTAACATCAGTGAGTTAGGGCTGAGGATTAATGGAAGTGAGCCGATTGTTAGTGTGGATATCTATTGCAAAAAGCCTGATTAAAAGTGACATGAAGAGATTTGGAGGTTTCTGAGATGTGTCTTTGACTTCAGAAAATTGATTAATAATCTGTCATTTGTGTTTGAATATTACAATTAGCTTTCACCCCTGTCAGACCTTCTCAGGGATGATGTCTGCTGCTGATATCTCTGAAACTGTGCAAACTGGGTTGCTAACCAGGCCCAAAGCCTCCCCAGAGGAGCAGTCCCTGGGTGAAACAGCACCTGACTACCATGTTCACCCAAAAACTTGACCACAACAGTCCTATATACCCAAGTGTGCCCTGTCAGTACTCCCTCTATCCTTTGTACAAGATGTTTCCCCTGTCTGGATGTCACTCTTCCTTGATTACCTGCTTATATTCAAAGTTTAGTTGGAATATCCCTTATTTGTTCTACCCTCTTCCATGAAGTTACATTTTCATGGAAGCTCCCATAGCATTTTAAGTTCGATACATAGCGTATATCATAGTATTATGGGATTCCTTAATTTTTTTTGTCTCTGTCATTAAATCATGGAGATAATGATCCCTGTCCTTTTTTCTTCCTCAGTTCCTGATACACTATTGCATATTTAGTGTTAGCTCAGTTAACATTTATGAAATAAATGAGTTTTCAATTAAGAGAAAAACCATCTACACACACTGTGTGTGAGGGGGGATGTGTAGGGGAGGTGTGTAGCTAGGAGAGAGAATGAGAGGAGTGGGACAGATTCATTGTCATTATCCATACCCACTTCCACTATGAGTTGAATCCAGGTTCTGTGGAGTTAACTACCAAGCTCTTCCAGGTACCCATGCTTCAGATGAAAAGAAGCCTTCCCAGTCCAGGGGTGGTGATGATTGGTATGAAGGTAGTCACATTCCTATAGCCAGTGATGCATTTAGACATGGGTATATCATTCAATTCTGGACAGTGAGACAAGGAACATTTCTGAGAAGTGTTGCCTCAAGAAGAGAACATAAAGAAATATATCTTTCTTTTTCAGATTGTTGTTGTGTCTGGAGAAGGTACCCGGAAGCCATCTTGTCATCAGGCTGAGAATTCAACCTGAACATGAGAAGAGAGCCAGTGTCGAGGATGGCAGAAACATGGTGAGAATGTGGCCTTGTGAAGAATTGGTTGGACCACTGAATGTTTCCCAGCTTCTTTGTCCCTTGAGAATTACAGTTATCACAATTAATGCATGTTCTTATTGTTAAGGCTGTTTCAGTGACTTAAAACCATATGTATCCAAACAACTTACAATTGGTAAATATTCATTAAATATAACTTGATTTTAAGTGATGGTGTTAGAAATAGAGAGCTTGCCTGCCTTGACACTGTTATTCACTGAGATCTGGGGAAGTGAAATGTGGTATTGTTATGGTTATCTCCTCATAAGCCCAAGACTATTTCATTTATTTGATTATGCCGTTCAAATAGTAGAGGCTAAGTTTCTTTTCCTGGAAGATTATGAAAAATCTGGTCTTTAGCTAACAGAAGGAAAGTAAACAAAATATAAGACAGGAAACCTCATTTCCATTGGATTTCTGACTAAAAGAAAGTGTTGGTTTGAGGAGGTAAATAATATTTAAAAAATGGAAGTTTGATTAATAGCGAAGCTTTAAAAAAGTTAAAACAGAGTGTTGCTGGTATATGACTAAAGAAATGAAACAGTAAAGAAGATGACTAAGTAGATCCTAATTCACAGAAAGAGTAGATCATATAGTAAAGGTCTCATTTTAAATCAGCTGGGAAGACTATATTTTATCAATGATGCTTGGACAACAGGGCAGCCAGTTATAATAACAAGTAAGTACTTTAAATTGGATCCATCTCTCATACTTTAATAAAATACTTTTTCAGATAGGTCACAGATTTTAAATGTAAAAATATGAAGCCATAAAAACATGAGAAGAAATGATAAAAGATTTACTTGTAACTTAAAATTGAAGAAAGTCTTTAAAATATGTGAATTATAGCAATCATAAAAGAACAATGATGCAATAGAAAACTAGGCAGAGGAGATTATGTCAGTGATATGGATTGGCAATTTCGCGATATCTCACAAAATGATAAATGTGCATAATCTGCAATTCAGTGATTCTTTTTATAGGAATTATTTAGAGTAATTCTATTAGCAGCAAGTCTATTAAATTACACACTTAGTCCTATATGCAGAAATCACTTAAGGGTTTAATGCTACAGCTTTGTTTGTGCTATCAAAAAATTGGGAATAACAGAAATGATCATCTATGGGAAAATGATTAGATGAATTGTGCTATGTTGATATAAAAATTACTATTCTTCATTAAAAAAGGAGCTCTCTGTGTACCTGTTTGGGATAATCTCTAAAATATGTGAAAAAAACTGATTAGTAAGCTATAGAACAGTGAATTACCTTTGTGTAAAGATGGTACATGGTCCCCTGTAAAATTTCATGTCAAAGAAATGTAGGAAATGAGTGACCTGCTGCCTCTAGAAGGGGAACTGGGTGGCTGGAGCTTGTGGGTGGGTCTGAGACTTCAGGTAATTGCTTCCTGCCTGAATTATGAACTATGTGACTGCATTACCTGTTCTAATTCCAAAGTGAATATATTTTAAAAGATATTTTGAAAGACATAAAAATATAGGAGACAATAGTGTAAAAATGAAAACGGAAAATAAGGAACTGTAAACCTGATTCAATAAATGCAGCACACCCATATGCATTTGAGCAGGAACCAGATCTCTGCAATCTTAAACCTTTTATCAACCTCAGGTGAAAATGGGGCTTGATTTGCAAGCTTTCATCCCATCCCCCACCATTTCATCCTCCTGCCCAAGGTCAAGTCTGTCTAGAAGGACTTACCTCTTTTGTCTATTCCAGATTTTGGGAAGGGTGCTAAATATAGGGCACCCTACATCTTCTGTAGGACACATCTGATTGGTGTAATTGTCTGAAGGAGGGAAGAAGAATTGAGACATTTAATTTTGAAAAATTAGACAATGGTGGAAGAAAGTCAAAAAGGCAATTCTTATCTATCATGTAATAGGGTGGTGAGAGAGGAAATGGCAATAAATCACGGGAAGGAAGAGAACCACCTACTTGCTACACTTAGGCTCAAGTTTTGCTTTCTCAAAGCTCTATAGTTATGCCTTATTAACATCAGGGGGGATTTGATGACTTGTCATATTTAGTCATGACTATTGAAATGAAAAGGATGGAAAATGAAAAGTATGGAAAATGAAAATCAATTGCTTTCTTTAATTTCAGTCATCCCATTCCTGGAGCATATTGAATACTATTTTGAGTTCTTTCATTGTTCAGGCTATTAATAACAAAGAGCCAAAGTATTTCACATTCTTAAAGAGTCTTTCATCTCAAAGGAGCCAATGTAATTCACTAATTCAGTTACCTGAACTACATTTGGTAATTATTTGAGGATCACTTCACCCAGAGGTGAATTTCGACGAGTTGTGTGACACAGCCAACAGTCACTTCATTCTCCATTCAGTGTGAAAGAAAAATGAATAGCTAATAGGGATGTCCTCCTGAAGGATTTGCCCAGTGAAAACTTCAGGGAAATAGATGCTGAAAGAATGTAATTAACTGCCCGAAATTAATACCTCCAACCTTACTCAAGGTTTCCTGACCTCTTTAGCAGAGTCAGGGCAGAGAGGTGTCTTAGAAAGTGGCTCTCCAGCAGCTTGTGAACAGTAGTTATTCTACTCCTGTATTTTCCATCTATTCACTGTTAGACTCTAGAAATACAATTTCCTGTTGTTTCAATTGAGTTTTGCATGTTGATCTTGTGTCAGCAACCTCGCTGAACTGTTATAAGTTCAGGAATGTGTCTTTAAGATTCTCTGAGGTAAACTAGTGCTACCTCAATAAAGAATAAAAAGGTTCTGTAGGGTTTCTATGTGACCATAATGGCATTTGCAATCAGAGGCAGTTTTAGTTCTTCTCTTATCTGTATGATTTTAATTTCCTTTTCTTGCCTTATTAAGCTGGCTAGATCATGATTTAATAGGAGTGGTGAGAACAAACATCCTTATCTTTTACCTGACCTTAGGGAAAAGGCATTCAGTCTCTTACAATTAAATATAATGATAGCTATATAGTTTCTTATTCTTCATCAATTTGAGGAAGTTTACTGCTATTTCTAGTTTTCTAAGAGATTTAGTCATGAATGGGTATTGAATTTTATCAGATGCTTCTTTTTTAGCATCAACTAATAGAATCACTTTTGATTGAATGATTTTTCCTGTTTAGTTAATTAACATGGTGGGTTACAGTGATTGATTTTCAAACACTGAACCGGTTTTGCACCCTATGAACAGCAGTCATTCTAATGCTCTCTCATTTTAAAGTTCATCTATAAGGAACAGTGTCTCAGTTATTTGACCCTAACTTTGGGAGGTGAAACTGAGGAGATGCAAAGCTGGAGCTCTCCCAGCAACAAAGCATGCAGCTAGATTCACCTGACTGAACCCATTATGCTTATTTCATATGTTCACCTCTTTGGTGCTGTCACCAAGAAGCCAGAAATGTGCTGCTAACATTACAGCTGCCCAGTACCCAGGACACTGACCACACATAAGCACATGTCCGTGGGAGCATGTGTATCAGCCACCAATGTTCCCTGAGGGAACATCATTTCCTCCCATAAACCAGGCAGCACCTGAGGGCATTTTATTAGCAGAAGCTAAATCACATCTAATGCCCTAACAGAAAGAGTCAGGAAAAATATTTTTAAGATTTCCAGCCCTGCGACTCAGAGGGTTGGTGCAAGGAAAGTGGTGGAAATGGATGCCAAGGACCGGAGATTATCTCTAGCACCACTGCCTACTTCACCGAATCTGATAGAAACCACAGCTCATCCACGCCTTCATAATTATTGTTTTTTTATCCTAAATTTTATATCACCTTTCCTCTTCTATTTCTCCTATCATCATTCAAAAGCCCACAGAAGGATATAGACAGAGGTTGAATTGGGGTAGCAGAGTAGAGTGGAAAAAGAAGCAGCTTAGGTGCAGCGCACATAGAATATATTCTATTTTAAAGATCTATTTGAGTGAGCTGTGTTTGTGTAGAGATGTTTGAGATCATGAGAAAGGAAGGTAGACTGTCTGACTATCCCCAGAAGAGTCCAGATTTTGGCAGTTGGTGGTGTTTGGAATGGGTGCGTATGTAGGGTGGAGAGTGTTCAGACTGAGCAGTGTTAAAGATAGGGGGGCTCCTATGGGCCTGGGGCTCATGAGTGTGGCAAAGTGAGTGAACCAGACAGGCAGCCATCATGCTCAGGGTAACAGAGCCAAGGACTTAGCAGGACAAGGTGTGCCATGATTGGCAAGTCAAAGTTGAAATCCATTTGGATGGGATAAAGAATTTGCAGCCAGGGTCTGGGGTTGTGCTAGGGACTCTGATACTCTTCGGAAGTTTCTTATTTGAGGTGGCATAGCATGCTGGGGAGCTATGATAAAACAGAGGGCCCTAGTTTTATCATGAGGTAGGGTAGGAGGAGGGTAACCTATTCCTATGGATGAGTGAGGTATTCAAAGACTGATTTCCAGGGTCTCAAGATCTTTGTGGTGAAGTGTTTTCCTCACAGCCCAAGTAAAATGTTTTGCTAAGTGATAGCTTGATTAGAAGTCAAAGTTGTGTGAAAGGTCCAAGACTTCTTTCCCTTCCCTTTCTTTTTCTACCTAACCTTCCCTCCCTCCTATACCTTCCTCCCACTCTCTAGTTATTCCCCTCTCCCCTCCCCCTCCCACTACTTCATTCAGAAGTTTTCCACCTGTGTAGAGCTTCAGAAGTACTTATGTTGGGTAAGTAAGTACACTGAATTCGATGTGTTCAGCAATCAGGACTATGGGAAGTGACAGACAAGATTCCTTCCTAATGGATTAGCTACTCTGATGTCTCTACTTCAGTGGTTGCTGACTGCTCTCTAGTTTATTAACAGTTCTTAGGGGGTAGAGCACAATGTGAAGGCTGGAGGGTGACTGGGTTTATTCCTATGTAGATCAGAGTGTTTTGTACTGTTCAGTGGGCCCAGACTGGTTCCCTTAAGCTGGCCTATTAAGTGTGGGATAATGGTCCAAAGAAGGACCTGGCATAACCAGGTCTGTTGGCAATGCTGAAAGAATGTAATCTCAGAAACAGTGGAATGCCTGCTGTAAGTGCCCTTCTCATCTTTTTTTACCAGTGGTTTTCAAATTCGTTTGACCTCTAAATTGTTTTCTTCCCGCCAAATGAAATCTACATAGAAATACAATATAAAAATCAGAATTGGAATTGTTCAGGTTGAATATTGGTGAAATATTGGTGTTCATCTCCTCACTCCTTTGAACTACCTCCAAATCTATTATAGGGACTCAATAAACAGAATTTTAAAACCCCATTCTTCATTGTTCTTTAAAGCTGGTTAGTTCCCCCCCCCCTTAAAAAAAGGAAGAAATGGAGGCATGAGGGACTGAGGAACTGACTGTGCCATGAATATGCCATGAATTTGTGCTGTTAGTGGGAAGACTGAGGGGGATCCTAGGACTCCCAAACTTGCATATCCTAAAGGAATTCTGCCTTCTGTCATGTAAAGACAAAGCACATCCTTAGTGTGAAAAAGCTTTAATAGGATTAGTGTGTATAGGAAGAGAAGGATAACAGTTCCCCATTAAAATACCCAAAGTTACACATTTGTCTCTTGGGCAAATCTCCAGCAGAACAGGACTGACCCAAAGGGGAGCCACTGAGGCCCAAAGCTTGCCCAAGTCTAAGACACCTGCTGGCAGGGAACCTTAGGAATGGGGCAAAAGGGCTCAAGCAAGTGTGGGATGAAAGGAGCAAAATCAAAGAACAAATTCAGAAAAAGGCTGTCACTGTCAGTCTTCTCATGAATCTCTCATCTACATGTCTTTGTGTCTCAACAACACTGCATGTCTCTTCCATATCCCCCAAGTTGCTGGTGCAAAGTCAAAGCTGAGAAGCAAGTATACTGTCCCTTGCATGTGTCTCTGCTCCAAAGGTCTCTTCCAAATCCTTGAAATCTTCTGTAACTTCTCCCTGGTCATTCAGTAATTCCCCTCCGTATATGGGTCAGGGAAACTGGGTTCTCCCTTTTTTATGACAATTCCTGTTACAGTATCAATCAGAACCTGTACTTGGCTGATCTGAAAAGTGGTTTTCAAAAGATAGGGCTTTATTTTCCTCTATTCTAATAAGATGTCCAGAAGTGGGCAGTGTAGGGCTGATGTGGTACCAGGAGGTTTACGGGGACCCAGCCTCTTTTGAAGCTCACCACCCTACCATCCCTAAGGTGCCTTCTTAACTCATGTTTATAGTGTAGTTTCTGGAGTCCTGTCATCTGCCCAGGATCAGGTAGGTGTAGGCAGAAGGGCAGAAGAGGCCTGTTGGCTGCGTCAGAACCTTTAAAGAGGACTTTCTAGAAAGCTTCAATAGCTTTAACTTATACCTCCTGTAAGTCATAAAAACAGTTTAAACTGAGAATACTGTCTCTTCTGGCAATCTAGGATCTTTGCCAGCAAGGAAAGAGAAAACCAATATTGGGTGGGTAACTAATAGTGTCTCACAACCATGATGCCTATCCCTTCAATGTGAGTAAATCTGGGTTAGTCCCAATTGGAGATAATCTATCTGTTCTCCTTAAAAATCCACAAGATAAAAATTTCAGCAACAAAATGTATGTTTTGCTTATTCCTAAGACTCAAATATCCCTTATCAGATTCATGTCCTGTATTTTATCTTAGAAAATGGATTCTTCATAAAATAGCCTAATCTGTTATTTTCTCAAGTTACTTGACATACTTTTTTTTTTTAAGTTATAATTTGATTTTTCTTAAGGTGGTAGATAGGAAGGTATAACTTGGCAATATGTGGGCTTTGTGATCTGAAGAGGGAGTTGGTTTGACCTTCAGGACATATTGCCCTTTGATCCTTTACCATACCTTGTACACAGACCAGTTTCTTCCCTGAGGTATCACTACTCTCCATGTGAGTCTCTGTCCCTTTATATGGGTGACAGGACCATAAGGATGTGCTATGCCATCACTGCTGTGATGTGGTGTGGAGGATGAATGCTGGATATGGATGAAGGAGATCCGGACTCAGCTCTGCCCCTTGCCACAATGGCCCTCCGAGATGTTGCCTCACTCTGCTTGTCTCCCCCTACAATAGCAAGGGTGTTAGACTAGTTGAACCCTGGGGACACTTCCAAGTCAAACATACTGACACTGTGTCTCCTGCCTCTGTTCCCCTTCTTCCATTCTCACTTGGATGGGAACCTGCTATCCAAATACCACCAGTCACTGGGTGAGGACTCTACAAGGTCATCTGTTCTTTTTCTTCCACCTGGACAAATTATCATGAAAAAACAGTTTTCTCTAAGTTTCACTGATGAAAATTTATCTTCCAAACTCTAGAAGATTACTAATACTCTCTTCAAAGTGAATTCCCTTTTTCTTAAGCTGGCCAGAATTGGTTTCAAGAGAAACAATGCTATTGAAAAATATAGAAAAGACAACCAGCTCATGACTCAGGATTTATTTTATCATTTCAGTGGTTTGCTAGCCTCTGTGAGAGCATTCACCACAATTCTAGGGTTCAATAATAGCTGAAAATATTGCATGTGACCTGGACCCCACTGTGAAAGGAAAGGAATACACACATAATCACTTACCCCTGGTTGCTAAAGATTCTGATAAAACAAATACGTGATTGACCTTTGTCTGTTTACTATAGTTAAATGGAACCCAAATGAATGAATTCATAGTTAACATTTAAGAGCATTGACACTTGGGGTCACAGAATGAGCATATGCCCATTTAACCACCTTTAAAATGGACTTTCCTAGAAAGTCTGTCCACTCAGAACCCCTCAGCTCAGAGAGATTTCCTGTCCTTCTCCTTATCTAACAATAAATCTCTTTCAAAAAGTAAACAAAATGAAACAAAAATGGTATTGATCACTTGCTCCAGGGAAACAAACTTCAGAACTAGTTAAGTTCAAACAAGAGTTTCTGTAATTCAAACTCATTTGTGAAAAAAATATGGAGACCTGAATCCTCTTATGACTATGCTATGTCTTTTTAGATGCAATATTTGATTAAAATAAAGCTTTAGCTGTCCCTAAGATCATCTTGGTAATTGCAGCTGCAAGTTCTAGTTAGAGACTGTCTCTTAAAATTCAGTGAAGGAAAGCTATAAAAATGGAGGTTTGAAGATTTATCCCAAGAAGCTGGAAGGGCTGCATGGAGGATAGCAGAAAGAGAAAAGAGGCAAGCACGTGAGCCTGGTGCTTTTACTCAGGAAAGGAAAACTAGTTCTGGAAGGTGTTAGGGGAAGCTTCATCAATACCATACTTTCATCATTCATTTCTTAATCCAGGAATAATTGTCTCCTGCGTGCTTTCCTAGAAAGTCTGTCATCTTGGTTCTGAATGAGTTAATCTGTTTTTCTGCATTCTGTTGCATTTTCTATTTAAAAATTAAAATGTTCATAGTAATAGTTATTTCTGCTAGTGTAGCCAATATGATCATCTACAAATGCTTAGAGCTGAAAAAAATTTGAACCTGAGATTCAAGTATTCAAGCTTATAATTCCCCACATTTAAAAACCTTTTCTTAGAGAGTCTCTTTGAAATCTAATGATTTAGGCATCGAGTTTTTTTCTTAATTGTATTGCTGGACATATATTAGGCATAATCTATGAAACTCTCAACATGATATCCTATACCCAGTATTTTTTATTGTACTAAATTTCAGGGCTAATTTAAGTTTAAACTCTTTATTTTAGAAAATCAGTAACAGCAACTAATTAGCACATCTCATTCTGGATGTATTTGCCAACCAATTTCAGAGACTCATTTGCCTGTTAAGAGATTTTATTGAACACCAGCACCACAGACTCTCCTTTTTTTCTAGTAAACAGCTCATGCTTATTATCTTATTACAGGAATGCCACTGGTTAAATCAGGCTCTGAATATAAATAGCCATATTACTGCCATCAGGCATCAATGTTTATTTAGTGGCTGTGAGTCATGCATACCTCTTTGATCGGGTTTGGAATGAGCCGTTGCAGTTTTTGTTCAAAAAGGTTATTTGCAAAGGCTACAGAAGTATCAGTTAGATTAAACATGAAATTAATCAGTGTGGAATTTTATCAGCCATTTCTGCCACCAAACACCAGGTGTCAAGAGCATGTGCAAATGAGGGCCGAATATAATGAAGCTACGAACAGATTAATAGGGAGGACACAAAGATTCCAAGAGGTCTACCTAGCTCAGGGAGAAAAAACAAAGGATGGAAGGGAGGAGGAAAGAAAGGAAGGAAAGAAGGAAAGGAGGAAGGCAGGTTGGCAGACAGGACTCTTGGGCCTCTTGAAACTCCTTGGCAGTTTCACATACTTTCAGCATGGTCTATGGGTAGGAGTCAGTGACCTAGATCAGAGTTGACCTGAGCTCTACCCTTCCCAGTGATCTTTGAAAGCCTGCTTAGTATATGTATGCATTACCACGCATACATATATAATGTGATAAACTGCACAGCGGAGGGAAGTGCATTTTCTACCTTAATATTTCTTGAGGCTAAAACATCAGAAAGGTAGACCCATGATAACAGTCATATGGTTTCAGTTGATGAAAACTATATTGATGGAAGAGAGGTGGCCTTTTAACTGGAGGACTCATTTAAACCAGGGTTCTTTTATTCATTCAGCATTTAGTGGATACTCCAGCTTGTCTGGTACACGTACTAATAGAGGCCTGTGAATAACTGAAATGTACTATTTACCTATGATGGTGGCCACTGGAAATCCCTCACTGTTTCTTCTCAAGCTGGCTGTTACCTTCTGCTCAGCAATTCTGCAGCAAACTGCGTTATTCCCCAGCCCTCTGTTCCTGTTGCTCTCAATAGATGATCTAACCTTTCCTACAGTGAAAACAAGTTTACATACACTCACATTCATTTTTTCCTTCTCCCTTATTCCACAACAGGGTATGTCTTCTTGTAACAGGCAATCCGACTGGAGACTGGTAGCCACTTCTCAGGTCCTTTTTTCAACTTGAATCTTTCATATCTTTCCTCTCAATTAGCTTTTTCAATCAGCAGATAAAAAATTCAGTCTTTCCAAATTAAGAAATTAAATCCTTCTTTGACAGTTCCCCTCTTCAGCAATCTTCCTTCCCTGTCACTGACAAGCTTCTTGAAAGAACTGTCTGCAAGAATTCTCACTTCCTGAGCTTCCACTCTAACTTGGGTGAGGTTTTCTGGGAGACTCTGAGACAGAAACTGGCCTGAGGAGGCATTGAGGTGATGTAGGGGCTGTTTTGAGTAGAATGAAAGAAGCAGGACTGGCTGGCTCAGTGGTTGTTAGCTGACCAGAATTGAGGCAAAGGGAGAGGCCTTTGCAACCCACATTAGCCAGTCACTGGATAGGCAGGGCAGGTGAGTAGATTTAGGTCAAGCAGCTTCTTCTATAAGGGGTAGTTCCTGGAGAGGGATGTGGCCATAAGCCACCAGAAGGCAAAGGTCCCAGATGCTGGGAAGTTAGTGCTTCAGTCCCCGAGAGGGACTCTGGCTGGCACAGCCTACCATTTATTACAGAACCATCTAACCCAACTTTCTTGGGTCCCAACCCCCACCAACCTTCAACTGCATTGTGGGTCTTTCCATCCAGACATCACACAACAATCAATTAAACCAATTCAAAATGTAGCTTTCATCACTTTCTATCCCCCCCTCACTCTTCCCTAGGGCTCTTTATCTCCTGTCAAGGAAAGAGAAGGGTAACCTGTGAGATAGTCTTTGCCTTTCTCTTTTGTGCATAACTACAGAGGATGTTTGCTCTTTGCAGCCCTTTCTAGGGAGTGTTGTGTGCTGAATAAACACCTACTGAGTGACCCACTGTCTCTCTGCATCTTGCTGTGAGACAGGAGCCAGGGGGCAATGCTGCACAGCTGTCCTGCTGGCTGCCTTTCCCTCATTCTCACAGACCTGAGCTCCCATCTGCCAAATAAAGTGTGACCCTAATTCTGCCCTCAGGTTTTGCTTTCTAGAGGACCTAGGGGAAGATAGTATTCCATTCCCCACCCTCCCTATTCCCCTTCACCCTGTCCTGTATCTAATAAGTTGTATCAGTGATTTCTAATTTTTAAATAACCCCCCAGTCTGCAAATTTGCTCCCCCCATAAGCTATGTGTCTCTCTTACCTGACACAGAGACAGAACTAAATATATTAATGGAAAGAGTGAATGGTTACCTGAATAGGTATATCACAGAGTGCTGCTTATAGTAATTGGCTGCTTCAGAAATAACTGAAGTGCTAAGAACTCTTCCTAGATTGTGGCAACCCACACAATACCCTTCCCCCCTTCTGTGCTCTTCTAAAATTTCATGGATTTTAGGTTTAAACGAGCAGTGCATATAAAGCATTTAGAGCTGTGCTGGGTATGTATTAAGTGAAAAACAAGTTATAACTATCATCATCATCATCATCATTATCCTCTCATGGATTCCCCCCTCCTGTTTCTTTTTTCCCATCTCCTGAGGGTTAAAACAGCTTAAAAATATTTAATTCAAAATTGAGTAAATTCCATTTTCTCTACCTAGCACTCCTAGGAAATAAAATACAACAGCAATCTAAGTGGTCATTAACCTAAAAATTGGTATTGCAGTGGTGACTTATTTAGTGTTTGGGTGATTTTTTTGTAGATACAAAATACAATTTAAACTTTGAGATTTTTAAATATTGACTTTAGAAAAGTTAAAAAGTAACCGGGCATGGTAGCGCATGCCTGTAAGTGGCAGCCTAGAAAGCCATGGCTGGGGCCAGGGATCACAGTTCGAGTCCCACTTGGAGCAATGTAGTGAGAACTAGTTCCAAAAAAATAGTTGGGCGTGGTGGTGTGCCTATAATCCCAGTTACCTGGGAAGCTGAGGCTGGGGATTGCTTGAGTTTGTGGTACCCTGGGCAACGGGAGCCTGCGGTTCCACGGGCAAAAATTGCAAGACTTAGTCTCAAAAAAAAAAAAAAAAAAGAAAAGAAAAAGAGAAAAACATCTTTTTCCTTAAGCTTTCAAGGTCAAAACACAATTCTTACTTTATAAATATATATAATAAATCCAGGAATTATTATTCACAAGTAGACTGAGGGGTACTCTGGGAACCCTAAATTTGGATGTTCTAAAGAGGTGCAGCCATCTCTAGTCACAAAGACAAAGTATACTTAGTATAAAAGAACTAATAGAATTAGTATACATAAATAAAGAAAAAGATAATAATTTCCCACTGAGGGAGTGGTCAGCAAGGGGAAGTAGTGGGTGAACCCTGGGGAATACAAAGATGTGAAAAATATATATAAATTAATTAATTAAAAAAAATCCACACTGAAACATCCCAAATTACCCAACCCCTGTGGGAAAATGCCCAATGTAATGTAACCAATCCCCTTCGCCTATTGTAGGGGCAAGGATTTGCTCACCAATTTGTGTAAGTTCTAGCAGTTACATAGACACACCAGGCAGGGCAGGGCAGGGCAGGGCAAGGTAGGGCAAGGCAGGAAAGGCCAGGACAGGGCAGGGCAGGGCCAGGACCAGGGTCAGGTCAGGGTCAGGATAGAGGGAGGGGAGGGCAAAGGCAGGAGGGAGCCAGTCAAGTCTCCTAACCCTCCAGGAGTCAACACAGTCCTTCTCTGGGCTCTCTATCTTTGGTGTTCTCTCATGCTTGTGCCAATGCTCTTACTGCACCCCTTTATCCCTTTATCCCCTCCCTCCCAGGCCCAGGTGTGCACACTTCCACATGCTCATACCCACTGAGCTGCACAATCATGAGAAGAACGCAGTACCCAGGTGCTAGAAAAAGCCTGATTCTCTTACCCTACACCCAACCAAACAGGCTTGGCCTGAAGGGGGGCTGATACCTGAAAGTTATCCACAGGTCTAAGGCAACTTCTGGCAGGGACATCAGAAAGGGCCAGAAGGACCAGGTGTGTTTAGGATGAAAGGAACAAAACTGAAGACAAATCAAGATAAAGGCTGCCATTGTCAGTCTCCTCTCATGTTGCCTTCAAGGCCCCCCAGTCCCTGGTGCAAATCCAAACCTGAGAAGCAATTCTCTACATGCTCCTCTCCCGGGCCTCTGGTGTGTCTCTACAAATGGTCTGCTGGAGCCCACCCACCTTCTGTGTCATGCAGCTAAACCTGCCACTCAGCTCCAGCTCTCAAAAGTGGGGCAGGGAAGCTAGATCATCCCTGTCTTATGGAGATGCCTCTGTTAACATCATTTGATTACAATGTGATTGACTACCTGAACAGACCAAATCCTCTAAAACAATCTGTCCTGTTTACACCTTCATTTATAGAGTTCCCTTGGTTTCAGGCTGCAAATTGAAAACAGCTAGCTTTTAAAGTCCCTTAAATTGCCTACCCTACCTACCAGCCTTCCCACTCCAGTTACCCTTGTAATGATGTGGTTCATCTCAAGCTAATCATATGTATTCCAATTTTGTTTACAAACTTTGCATTGTTTTTATATTTATATACTTTTCTACCTTTCAACTGAAACTCTAATTTGAAATATGACTCAATTATAAATTTTAAACTAGAATCAGATCAAATCACTAAGAATCTTTTTAACACAGCAAATGCTTAAAATATAAAATAGACAAAGATTACTAACATATGAGCAAACTATTGATAGCATGATTTGTATTATTTTATCATCTCTACACTTAACTCTAAACACCCTAGAATTGACAGATAGCTTTTACCATCTCAACCAAGTTGGGTTTGTTTTTGGCCAAGCGTTTTGACTGGAACACAGTTGCAAGGTCTGCATACCCGGGTGCCTCCCTGTGAACTGACAGAGATGCTGAACTCTTTCAAACAGTCACAGTGATAACAAGGAACTCCTTGTTCATGCCTCACAAATGGGGCTATTTTCACAGCTGACCTTCTGGCATAAAATTAGACCATTATCAATTCTTTCTTCTCATTGGAGCCTGCTGCTCTAGCTCGTTTACCTCTTGATTAGAGTTAATTAATCTATTTACTCTGATTAATTTGGAATTTTTTCCCAGTTCTCAATTTGAATATTGGCTACAATCCTAAAGGTATTTTCATACTATCAGGCACATTCTTGTCATTGTGGGGGTGAAATAGAAAAGGATATATTGAGCATAATTTAGGGGATATATGTATATTATTATGCATATATATGCATATATATACAGTTTTTTCTTGCTGTTTCAACAGTTATGTGAAATAGGCACAATTATGTCTGACAGATGAAGAAACTTGAGAATCAGAAAATTAAGTAGCTATCAAGTTGCAAAGCAGAGATCCAACTCAAGTTGTGGTTGAAATCCATTGTCTACACTATGAGGAACTTTGTGTAAGCTCCCTGAAATTTGTAGCTAGATAACAAGCTTGACCATATGTGCAACTGCCTACTTTTATAAAAATTATTTTCTGCAAACTTTGGGAACAAATCAATTCTTGAATAGTTTGGAATCATGTATCCCACACTAGTAGGTCAGATGGCCACCTGTGGAGAGAGAGAGCTGAAATCTTCCAGGCAGGAGACTCCAATTCCAAGCAAAGTTACTACTTTTTCCCTTTATGATGGGTTTTTGCCTAAGAGAAACCCAAACCTGTCTTTCTCCACTCCCCCTTTATTTCTTGACTTTCTATCTTTAAATACTCAAGTTTATGAAATAACTCTAAGAATAGAACCGCGCACCTCCCCCCATGCACCCGTTATCCAGGTTTGCCAATTGTTGATATTTTTTTTGTATTGCCTTTCTCTCTCTAATGATTTGAAAGTGTGTTGCACATATCATATCCCTTAAAACCTAAATTCTTCGTGTGTATGTCCTTAGATAAAGATACTCAAACAAACAGAGCTCAATGATTAAATCAGGAAATTTTGAAATTGACAATGAATGCTCTTATCTGATCTACAGACCTTACTCAAATTTCTATTAAGTAATTTGCTCCAAAATTCAACACAGAAATCAGCACTACTTTTATTTATGACTTTTTATTGTTTTAATTAATTAACTTAATTTTTGAGACTATGTCTTGCTATTTTTGTCCATGGAACTGCAGGCTCACATTGCCCTATTTTTTAAATTCATTTAAAAAAAAAATTCTTACATAGATAAATGGTTGGTGAGATGCTTCCCTCCCCTCCCAACCCCTGATGGTCTGTCCGTTCGCTCAGACTCCTCTCTCATTGTTTGATGATTTGTGTTTAGTCCATAGGTCTCTCTTCCTTTTCTGTGGTTGTGTCTATTTGAGAGGTGAGGGACTGTGTTCCTGGTACACAGCATTCTGTGCATGAAGGATTGTAGTCTTAACTTTGCCTTGGGGAACCTGTCCATGCTATTTGAGGTTTAACAATGTCTTCTCATTGCTGGCTGCCCATTCCACTCTATTCTCCCTGCATATCTGTTGCCTCTTCACCCCATAGTTCTGTTTTCTGGCTTGGGGGGCCTTGCTCCCAGTTGTTTTCTGTAATGAGGTTTCTCAGTGATGGTAGGCATCCACCAATGGCCTTTGTGGATGATCTCCACTTTCTCCCTCTGCAGATTTGTTGTGGAGACAATTCCCCAACTCTGTGGACTTCCTCTCCCACAGTATGGGAAGGGGTTCCTTATTTTCTTGAGTGGCATATCCTGAAATGAGGTCTTGGTTATCCATTCCTGATGAGTTTGTAGGTACACTACAATGACAGGTCTTCACTATGATTGTCTCTCCAGTTCATCAGATTCTTGATGATCCTTCTCCTGCATCGTGCCCAGTTGTATTGGCAGGATCCTTATCTGGTCCCTCACATGTTCTATGTCGCTGTTTGCAATGCTTGTTTTCCTTATTCTTACTGAGGACTAAGTGGAGTGAGAGTGAAACAGCAACACCTCCCCCCCATTTTCCCTTATCTTACCTTATCTTACCTTATGGATCTTATCTTACCAGGGATGGTCTGGTCCAGGCCTGGGCCAGCCCCCAAGGCCCTCTTACTAGTCAGCTTGATGGCAGAGGGTGCTCGGTGGGTGTGCAATGGGTGGCAGCTGCAGGTGCGTGCTGATCAGGGCACATGTGGTCCCCACAGGTCAAACTGGCTGGCTACTTAAATGACTTTTTAATTTGCATTATCTGGAATACCCCCCAGTGATTTCTGTCGTTAATGTCATTGACCTTTTTTTGATAAGTATAGGCTATTAATAGACTTTTCAGGATAGCCCTCCATTTGGGCTTGTCTTATATTCCTCATGATTGGATTCTGGGTTATACCTTTTGGCAGGACTACTACTAAAGTGATGTTGTGTCCTCTGCACATTCTATGAGGAGACACTAGATGTCATTTTAACCCATTATAATGTCAGCTATGACCACTTGGTTAAGGTTATATCTCCCAGACTTCTTTACTGCAGTTATTACTTTCCCCCTTGTAATTAATGAATACTTTATGGTGAGACAATATAAATCTGCAAACGATTGATTTTTCTACCTTCACCATTTATCTATCTTTATTCGTTTGTATTCTTTTGTAAGGGAGCATTTACAGGTCTTACCAAATATTGATTTGACCTAACTGACTCTTTGTTTTTTTCAGTGTGTGTTTACTATGATTATTAGTTTTGATGTTCAGATTGCCTCAGATTTGACTAGTGGAAATGCCTTTAAGCTGGTTCATGAATTCTTTTAACATGCCCTTACCAAGTTTTGAACACTTGCTTACTGTCTGATCTAAGACAGTCCATATTTGCCTGAGCACTGAATCAGTCATTTCTCAAGGGAATTCTTGTTTTACTTTTACTTAGGACTAGTATTTACAAACCATGATTTTGATGCTAGGGCTCTCTCAGTCTTCTCAGCAAACAGACCTAAGAAATATACATATTTTTTCATATGTATAGTAAAAGATATAAATTCATACTGTATCCATTTTCAAACTAACAATACAGGAATCTTTCCAGCCTTTCTCTTCATATTTTTTTCCTATTTTTTATTTATACTATTTTATTTTGTTCTTTAGGTTACAACCTCTGTGTTATTATTTTTTTCCCCTCTCTCCTCCCTCTGGTGCCCATTCCATTCTCTCAAACCCCACTCTTTGTTGTTTATTAGCAGTGCTAAGTCCATTAATCTCTTTCCTATGGTAGTGACTTTTCTCTGGGTGAGGGACTGCATTGTTGGGTCCAGGCGAACCTTGCTGTTAGATTTTCAGTCTTGTTTGCGTTGGGTGGCCAGGTTATATTTATTTGTGATCTGTCCATGTTTTCTTGCTGCAGGCCATCTCCAACCCAATCCCATCCCCATTGCTTTGCTGTTTTTCCTTATGTGTCTGGTATCAGACTTAGGGGGTCTTGCCTCCAGCCAGTGTTGGTCATTAAGTTTCTCTGAGTTCAGGCTTCTGCAAGTGGCCTTTGAAGATCATCTCCTCTGCTTCAGTTTGCAGTTTTGATATGAGGCCCATTAACTCCTCTTTGGTCATCCTTTCCTCTCCCGTAATGAGGGGAGGGTATGTTGCTCTCCTTGAATATATCTCCAAAATGAAGTCCTGGGTCTTGGCTCAGCAAGCGCAGAAGTGCGCCTGGTGACATCATGTCTCTACAGTTGTTTTTCTGGTCTTGCATGCACTGGTTCACTTGGTTGTCCATCTGCTGTGTCCAGCTTAGGCCTGTGGGCTGGACTTTTGCCTGGTCCGTCACCTGTTCTATGTTGGGGCTGGCATTGCGCATATTCTAGGTCCTCTGAAGTTTAGTTAGAGTAAGAAGAAATGGAAGAGAGAAATGGAAAGGGCCTTTGCGCCCCCGCCCCCTTGCCTGTGCGCTGGAAGTGGGCCGGCCAGACCACCTTTTGCCCTTCCATGCCCCTGGCTTAGGGGTTGGGGGCTACATGGCACTGCCCAAGCAGGCTGTAATTGGTTGCCAGCCACTTACTGGCGGGTGGGGCCTGTTCCCCCACCCCACCCACCCCTCCTGGGGGACTCACCCCAGAGGCCTGACCCCCCTCGCTCCCCACTGGCATCCCTTCATATTTGTATCTTTCTTCTCTAACAGCAAAGAAAGTGGTTCTCAACATCCTCAAAATATTTTTTAACACCAAGAAAATAATTTCAGAATCACTATACCACAGAAACATGTGCATACTAAAGTTGAGTTCAGTATTTGCTTGTAGTTCTTTTTGTCTTTTTGTCTTGATGTATCGAGGCTATATAGGCAAAAAATTATATTCAAAAGTTATTTAGGTTACTTTATTTTTCTTCAGTCCATATATGGACTACATGGCTTATCTGAGCTAGAGTAAGACTCTGTTGTTTCTGTTTGTAGTCTATTTTTGATTTCTCATCTACCTCTATTCTTGTTGGTTTTACTTTGTTTTTGAGTAAATAACAGTTGCATACTTCCAAACACAAAAATAATACCTAAAAATATACTCCCAAAGCTCACTCCTTTGTCACTTGTTTCTACACACACTCTGTGGATAAACTCATTAATTTCCTGTTTATTTTTACTCTGTGTGTTTGTGTGCACATGTGTGCATGTTTTTCACGAACAAGGGGCTATGTGTATACATTCTTATTTTACCTTTATTTTCTTATATAAAAGATTGCATACCTTCTATACTCATTGTACTTCACCTTGTAACCTAATTCTATGTTGTGTAAATCACTCCAGATCATTTCACAGAGATCTTCCTCATTTTCTTTAAGCTTACTGTATGCCAATGAAAGATGCAGTTTATTTAACTACTCTTCTGCCAAAGTTTTGCAGTTACAAATATTGCTCCTATGAACAACTTCGCTTGTATATCTTTTCTAATAGTAGAGGTACAGTTTTAGGGTAAACTGGTAAACTTGGGATTTCTGGGTCAAAAGTTAAACATATATATAATTTAGTTAGAGATTGTGAAATTCTCTGTAGGAATTATACCATTTGCATTTGAAAGATACTTTCCCATAGCCTTACCAGCAGAACATTTTGTCCAGATTTGAAGTTTTAGCAACTTGGTGAGAATAAAGCTTTTTTGGTATTATTTAATTAGTATTTTTCTATTAAATTATGTTAAAATTGTATACATTTTTACACATTTGTGAATTGTTTTATCTATTTTCTATAAATTATCTGTTTAGATATTTTGCTTTGTATATATAACATTTATAAACATACATAGTTCTAATATTCCTAATATACAACAATCATCTGTTTCTCTTCATCCCAACCTCTAGCTTTATCTTTTTTAAAGGACACAACTGTCTTACTTTTCTTTTTTCTTTTTTTTTAAAAAAAACATTGTTTTAGAGATTTTAATGACTGTGTCTTTACCTGTGGTGAATAGAAACCCTTGATAGATGATAGAAAAATCACACTCACCTTTGACTTTGTGTCTCTGCTAAGTGGCATTTTGCTCATTCAGCAATTAAGGGACAATACCCATTGGAAAGGAAGGACTAATATGAAAACAGATGTAACACTGACACAGAGTCCTCTAGAGGACCCGAGTGTTCTGTAACAGTTTAACTCTCCTGTCTATATTTCCAGGTTGAGTCATAGGGCTTTCCTTAGGAAAGGCCTAGAAGTGAAGTCGTAAGATTTCAGGGTAACAGTGGCAGCAAGGGTCTCTGTGTGTGCATTAGATAACACATGGTTATATCATAAAACCAACAAACCTAAGTCCTGTAGGAGAGCTTACAGATTACCTGGACTCAGAAACAGTCTAGCCACAGTTAGAGGCAGGAAATAGAGGCCCACAGAGGTGGTTAGCAACTTACCAAAGTCACAAACTTATTTATAATCAGTGCTACTAGTAAGCCTTAAAACTATAAAAAGGTTTCAAAAATAATTCTTGTTGAAATATCAGCATTTGGATACTTTTTTTTTTTATTTGAAAGGTGCCACCCTGATCAACTGTTGCTGAAGTTACTACTCCAAAAAAACTTAAGTTCTGTATTTCAGAATTTATCAAAGGAAACAGAAAATTTGCATGGTTGTTTTATGTATTTATTTATTGTTTCATTTTAATAATACAGACAAATTTTCTAGCTTGTTTTTAGACCTTTGTCTAACACATACTGTTCTATTAGCAAAAGTTTCAATGAATTTTTAAAAAATAGATCTCTGTCTAAATAATTAAGGTTGACTAGTTACATTCTAGTTTTAAGGGTATACTCTAGTTTATTTAATTGGACTACTGTGCTTTCTAAGTCTCTTAGATAATAACCCATTTCTACCTAGATTAAGGCAATCTATTTTGCTAGTATTTCCCAAATTCATAATCACTGATGGCACTTGTCAGACATACATATTCAAAGCCATCCAACCTCCTGAACCAGACTCTCACTACATGACTGGAAAGCTGAAGTTTTAATGATTTAACATAGATGCAAATTTTGGAAAAGCCAATTCTGTATTAGTTTGGGGTGTTTAACTCATGGTTGGCAGCCTCACCCCAAATCCTCTTACATATGGATTATCCTTAGGCTCTGGGGCAATACCAATAAAACTTTTTGGTCTATGGCAGAATCATCAGAATAAATACACAGCTCCCTAACACAGGCAATTCATCAGCATGCTGGTGGCTACTTTGAAAGGGAGAGAGCTCCTCAGAATGATTAGGTGTGCGTATGCCAAATCAGTCACAGTACTTTAAAGTGACAGCTATTCTTTAAGAAATGCAGGAGGCAACGGGTGGTCTGTTCTTTATGCTGCCATTACAGAGTTGGATGACAAAGGCAGTTATTCCTTCAGTCATCAAGGTCCAGTGACCACAGCACTTGATCAAGGACCAGAGCTGATTCAATGACGAAAACGATACTGGTGCCGTTATGCACAGGTTGACATCTTGGTTGGTGCTACTTGTCATCCCAGCTATCTTCCATCACTACCATTAGGCCATTAGAGCTGACTGCTTCAGCCTTTTGTGAATTCACTCTTTGATTTCTATCTCTTATCTTTGAGCATGTTGGCTCTTTCTTGTTAATACTGAAAATTTTCTAAGTGCTTACTTTGTGCAAGGCACTGTGGTGTAGGGGATAGAAAGGATGGAAAGCTACTAAGAAAAATAAATACTCAGCCAAGTTGTCAAGGTTTTAAAAACGCTAAGGCAACAATTCCTGCTCCAAAGGAACTTAAGTTCACTGAAGGGGATGAAACGAACAAGTAACCGTTAAAATTTGACAATGGGGCTAGACAAGGAAAGGCAGGCTTAAAGCAAGCATTTTTGTTGCAGTAATTAAAATTGTTTGGTGCTGATATAGGAATAGACACATTCATGAAACTGAATAGTGAGCACATAAAAATAATTAATATTTGATAGCAGTCTCATTTCAAATTGGTAGGGAAACTGCATATTACTCAAAAAATTATATTGGGACTACTAGCAAGGCTTCTGAAAAATAAATTAAGCTGAATTTCCTCACACCAAATTAATTCTAAGTGGATGAAGTGTAAAAATTTAAATCATTAATATATTAGAGGAAACAGATACATCTTAAATATACAGGATTTTCCAGCATGAAACAAAATTTAGCAGTCTTTTATAAAGGGTGATTTTCACTACATAAAAATAAAATGTGCCATAAAATCAAAGACTAATGACAGTAGAAAAATTTTGGGATTACCAATGACAAAGAAAGGACTGATATGAGTAATATCCCAAAGCTCTTCTAATACAAAGATAAAGAACTCCATAGAAGGATTTAAAACAAAGTCACAAATTTAGAGTTGATAACAGAAGGAATATAAATGGTTAGTAGGTATAAATGTTAATTATAGCACTTTTTTTTTGCCCATTTGATTGGAAAACATTTTTAATTGCTAAAATACCCAGTAAGATTTGTTATAAATAAAGTAAAAAAATTGGTCTATAACTTCAGAAATAATTTGAAAACATTTGCTTGAAATGAAAATTTAGATCAGCTTTACTCACCTGTTCAGAGGTGTATGTACAAGGGCATTTATTACAACACTTAATTATATGAAACACTAACAGTACTCAATAAATAGATTATAGTTTATCCAAATGGTAGGATAGAGTGAAAAATGTCCTGATATGATGAGAGCAATGGGTACTTGCTTAACTGAAAATTTTAAATGGGTATTTGCTTAATTAAAATATTTAAATGGAAAATTTAAAAAATGATACTCATATACCCTAACTACAATATTTTCACATAAACTAGATGTAGAATTGTTCATCAATTTTTTGATATTAAGACAAGACCTTGGGCTCCAGGCAGGGGCACTGGTAGGCACAGTCTCGGTTCTCCTTTCCCTTGAAGACCAGGGACTGGAGGGTGGGAAGCTGGGGAAAGCCAGTCTTTGTCCTTAGGTGACCATGGACCAAGATGGTACCTCTGCCTGCACATGAGTGGGTGGAGAGAAGGGTCCTCCCTCTGGTTCACTCCCACTTCTAATAGACCTTGACAGGAACCAGAAAAAATAATAATAATAATAATTCAGTTGCAGGCATTCAGGAGAGGAGAATAAAGGTACTGGATGAGACCAATACAGAGATTGATCAGAACTACAGGAGACAAAACTATTAAACACCAGTGAAACAACCCCCAGAGGGAGGTTGCCACAGAGATGGGATTATGGCCCCAGGACAACTGAGAGAGCTGGACCAACCATCCACTGGAGTTTGTCTCCACTGGGGAACCTCTCCACCACAAATGGTTGGGAATTGGGGGCCCAACTCCAGATGCCAGAACTATAAGGATTAGAAACAGCAATATGCAACAAATGTTGGAATGGAGGAGACAACCAACATGAATGGAAAGGCATAAATGCCTGTGATCAAAGAGGTCTGGAGAAAAGGGGACAGTCACCTCCATGACAGGAAGTGTCACAACAAAGAAGCTGGGATAGCAGCACCACACAACTTATGGACAAGAGGTTCCAGACATGTTTGGACTAACTACCCACTATAAAGTTACCCCTGGAAATCTAAAGTAGCATGGGCTGCGAAATCCCAGGAGTGCAGGTCCCCACCCAGGAAAAAGACATTGCTCAAGAAAAGGAAGAGACCAGTAGGCAGGCACTGGCCAATACTTGCAGAGAAAGGGAAGTGGGAGTGACTGTAGGAGAGGAGGAGGAAAGGGGAAGAGTGGGAAAGGGGAGGAGAGGAAGAAGCTTGGGCCATAACTATACAAATATGACAGAGGTTGTATCAAGAAAAGAATATAAAATATGTATATATATTTATAAATGTTAAATTATTTAGAGGTTAAAAAAAAAAAAGACAAGGCTTCTTTGAGTAAGGGCTTGTTGACTAGAATCCTATCTGACTTTCTGCATATACCACACTTAAACAATATGTATGTTCACCTTCCTGAAAATATAGAAAATAGATTTTTTCTATCAGCTTTTATATATCAAATTTTATATATAGAAATATATATATATTATATATCGAAATATATATATCAAAATATATATAAATATATATTTATATATAAATTTATATAACTTACCTCCAACTTTTTTCTAACCTGTTCACATTTACCTCTCTGTAGCACCAGTTGCTAATTTCTTCCCATTATGAAGTCTCTACACTAGATATTTTCTATTTTTTCTTTTCCTGACTCTGTATGGTTGGCTTTTGTGCTTTAAATTTCAGTCTCAATGTCACTTCAAAAACATCTATGATGACCCTGTTTATATATCAGCTAGCATAATTTTCTTTTCCAGTTTAAACTAACTTATGTATCATCTAACTAGTCACAGATCTGGCTTAAGATTGCACTATATTTGCAGTTTAAATGATCAAAATCTATTTTTTATTTTTCAGTCTGGTTCCTTAGTTTTGACTTGAGTCTTTTCTTTTCCCTAATGACTGTGAACAATTCATTCTAAGTCTGAATGTCAAGTCAAATGCATATTAGCCCTGATAGTATTAACATGGTTCTTGTGCCAATTTGTCTTAGGTAAAATTTTCCAGAAGCACAGCTTGAGGTAGGGATTTAGGTATAAGTAATTTATAAGGATTTAAGTGTTCTTCAAGAAATGCTCAGGAGATAAATATCTTTTCTGACCACAGTGTTATGAACCTAGACTTCAAAAACACCATAAAAATTAAAAAAATTACAAATATGTGAAAAATAAGCAACACTGCTGAACAACCTATAGGTCAAAGAAGAAATCAAAGGGCTAAGTTTTGTTTCATGTTGGAAGAGCCTGTATATTACAGCACTTTTTTTTCCCACTTGATTGGAAAACATTTTTGTTTTGTAAAATATAAAAAAATCTTCAAACAAAAGAAAATGATACACCAAAACTTATTAGATTCAGCAAAAGCATTTTAGGAGGTTAGATTATAGAAATAAACATCCACATTAAGAAGAAAGAAAAACCTTAAATAAGCAACCAAACTTTCTACCTCAAAGAGGTAGAAAAAAGTACAAACTAAGCCTGAGGGAATCAGAGGGAAAGAAACATCAATGATTAGAGCAGAAATAAATGAAAGAGACTAGAAAAGCATTACAAAAAGGGAAACAAAAAAAGTTTTCCTTAAAAAAGTTACAAAATTGACAAATCTTTAGCTAAACCAAGTAAAAGGAGAGGATTCAAATAAACAAAAAGAGAATGTTTAGGAAATAAGTTTAATCAATAAGGTGAAAAATTTGCTCACTGTAAGCCATATAAAACATTGAAGAATGAAACTGAAGAAGACACAAATGGAAAGCTATTCCATATTCATGGTTTGGAAACACTAATATTACCAAAATCTCCACATTGCCCAAAATGACCTACAGATTCAAGGCAATATCCCTATCAAGGATCTTTTATTTCATCCTTTTCTTTTTCACTTTTCCTATCAAAATTCTAATGATATTTTCCATAGAAATAGAACAAGTAATTTTGAAATACATATGTAATCACAAATGAACCTCAATAGTTTAAGCAATTTGGGCATAAAAATGATATTGGAGGTATCATTTTTCTGATTTCAAATTATATTACAAAGCACAGTAATCAAAACGGTATGATAGTGGCAAAAAATGAACAGATCAATGGAACAATTAGAGAGCCCAGAAATAAACCTGCCCACATACAGTTAACTAATTTAATAAAGTGATCAAGAATATGCAATAGAGTGTCTTCAATTTGTGGTGTTGGGAGAACTGGGTATGCATATGCAAATGAATAAAATTGGGCTCTTATGTTCCCATTACACAAGAATCAATTCAAAAGAGATTAAAGACTTAAAAATAAGACCTGAAATTAGGATGAATACATGGCAAAAACTCCTTGACATTGATCTTGGCAATGATTTTCTGATTTTATACCAAAAGCACAGGCAACAGAAGCAAAAATAAGCAAGAGGAACTATATCAAAGTAGAGGGATTCTGCACAGCAAAAAACAATCAATAAAACGAAATGATAACTTACAAAATGGGTGAAAATACTTGCAAATTATATATCTGATATAGACTTAAATCTAAAATATCTAGGGAACTTCTGCAACTCATCAGCAAAGAATCAGATAACCTAACTAAAAGATGATCAAAGGACCAGAATAGGTATTTTTTTTTCAAAGATGATACACAAGTGGACAGCAGGTACATGAAAAAAATGATCAGCATTAACAATCATCGTATAAATGTAAATTAGAACTCCAAAGAGAGATCATCTCATACTCCTTAGGATGGTTACTATAAAAGAGCTAACAAGTGTTGGCAAGGACGTAGAGAAAAGGAAACCCTTATAAACTATTGGTGGGAATATAATTGGTAATGCTAGCATGGGAAGGTATATGGAATTTTTTCAAACCTGAGAAATAGAACTATGATATGAGTAGCAATCCAACTTCTTGGTATATAGCCAAAGAGAATGAGATCACTATCTTGAAGAAATACATGCACTCCCGTGTTATTGTAGTATTATCCACATTTGCCAAAATATGGAAACAACCTTTGTATCTGTCAATAGATGAATAGATAAAGAAGATGTGGAGTATTATGCAATCTTAAAAAAGAAAGAAACCCTACCCTGTCATTTTCAACAACATGGATAGACCTAAAAACACATTATGCTAAGTTAAATAAACTAGATAAAAAAAGACAAGAACTTCAGGATTTCATTCACATGTGAAATGTAAATAAGTCAAACTCAGAGGAACAGAGAGTAAAAGTGTGTTGAGAGCTGAACGTAGAAAAGAGGGTAGATGAGAAAGATGGACACAACTATAGAGGCTGGGACTGAATGAAAGTATGCATTATTTTGTAATTTTTAATGACTTTACAAGTTTTTATAAAGGCTTTAGACAAAGGGAAAAAGTGGCTTAGGCAGGTACAATTTAGGATGTATTTTAAAAGAAGGCAAATGGTGAAGTGGTAATAAAATTAGTTAACATTAGTTTTTGTGAGACAATTGGGGGCAGCTTGTAAATGGGCTGATTTAAGGGAAACATTTGTTTTTGTGAGGTAAGTGGGGGATGCTTACAAATAGATTGTTTTTTAAGGGAATGAGGCTTTAGGTAAACTTTTGGGGGGATTGGCGATGATGTTTATCACTCCTTCAGCAACTTTATGCAAATTATTTTGTTTTTGGTTTTTTCGGACAGGTAATAGGAGATAAGGTTTAACTTCAGGATTTCATTCACATGTGAAATGTAAATAAGTCAAACTCAGAGGAACAGAGAGTAGAAGTGTGGTTACTAGGAGCCAGAAATGGGAGAAAATGAGGATATGTTGGGTCAAAGGGTACAAACTTTCAGCTAAGATGAACATGTTCTAGGAACCAGATATGTGGTATGGTGGCTATGAGAGGGAGGGAGCAATTCTCTGAAGAAAAGGGTAGCTGTGAGCATTAGTAGTCAATTCTCACAGCAACCTGGGGAGCTCTTGCAGATAAAGG